>QLPF01005097.1:0-31119 GCA_003314045.1 Hygrophorus pudorinus | reverse complement strand
TACTATAAGTACCAGCTTAGCCATTGGCTGCCGGCTGTACCTAGAGGACCAGTTGCAGCCACAGTCAGTGCCCAGCTGCCAGCCAGCCAGGCATCGACTGGCTTATTTTCAGCTCGACTGCCGGCTTCAAGCTGCTGGCAGCCGCAGCCGGACCAACACTACTCTCCCATGAGTGTCACTTCATTGGTCAGTCGGTTTCAATCTCATATACACCTTTTACCTAACTTTTACTCCCCAAAGTGTTCATCCCACCTCTTCCATCCAACACACAGCATTTACTCACAGATGACGATGTAACAGCTTTCCAAAGTAAACCAATCTTACCTTGTCCATATTTGTTCTTAATCATGCTGCTACAGATGATATCGATCCTGAAGCTGAAGATGACGAAGATTACCAGCCAGTTCAGAGTATTAGTAGTCTCTGAACTTCCTCGTACTAGTGAATTAACACCTATATTTTCAAAGATTTGAGTGGTAGCTCTTTGTCCAGTAGCACCTCTCAGACTCCAATGTCATTTTGGTCATCACAGTCTAGCTCTGCCGACACATCACTCACCGCCATATCCACCACATCTTCTCAAGAAGTTTCCAACCAATTTTTGTCTCCACTGAGCACATCCAGCAACTCTCCTTACCTATCAGACACATATTCTCCCATTCCCTGGTCTGAACCTGTCTCAAAACCCTTGCCTCCCACACCCACTCGAAGAAGAGCCAGGATGATTACACAATCTTTCTTTTCTCCCTCTAAAGCTGTGAGACGTGCAAATCCGAGTAATTTTTGTGACTGTGCATTGGATATAGTCTAACTTCATCATTCTACCCTTAGATCATAAGCTCATCAAGCAAGTTTGGGATGCCCATTTCAACGGTGTATATAGATGTATGAGACTATTTGCAGAGACTCACATATACTGACCATTGTTCCTCCAGCTAATTGTATGGTCCATCCTGTGGCAAATATAGCCAGTCTCCACCTGATTCTAGCACCTTATAATGCACATATTAGAGATGGAAATCTAACATTTCAACATTTGCAGTTTTTTTCGACACCAGTTGGACATGTCATCCGAGAGTTCAACTCCACTGTTGGGGTCCCTGAGAAAGTGTTTCTCCTGTTGCTGACCTTGTCGCAGACCTGTTCAGGTTGTCTATGCAATTTTTCTCTTGACGGGTACTATGCCCACTTGATTGATGGCTGTTGCCAAAACACGCCTGGCCTACCATCCGGTTAGTGTTTTTGATCAACATCTGATCTGTCCCCATCCTAATTTTTTCTTATGTGTGAGGTAGTGCCGGAAGTTCCTGCACCCAATGATATGCCTGCCCTTGAACTCAGGAGCTACTTATCTGGTCAGGCCCCTTCATTTCCGGTAGAGTCCCTAGACTCGATTGTCAGATGCGCACTTCTGCAGTGGAACTCCAGAATTGGTGTCCCAATGGATGTCTGGACTCTTGTCACTGCAGCATATGTGTACTGTGACACCTGTGATCTAGTGAGATCATTTGATGGTCATTTGGACCATCTATCTCAGTGGACTGGAGTATGTGATGATGTGGCTCAGGGTCAAGAAGGTTCTGTTGCGACAAGCCAGACAGATGAGGGTGAGGTAGGGTCTGGTGCCATGGGCAACACGTAGAGGACTCGGACGTCTCAACCCATACATAAAAAAACATTGTTTGTAATGTTTCCATCATCTTGCAGAAAAAAACCTGACAATGTATCTATTGTGAAAATTGAATGTGAAAAAAACACTTGCATTCTCACTCTCAGCCCACAGCTTTCTTTATGTTTCACGAACCATGTCTGTTCAAGAAGTTTAGCAATGAACAGCCTCAACTTTCATTATGTTTGACCACCTAGCATCTACAGACTTGGAACTTGAAGGCACAATTGTGTTGAGGGGTGTGGTCAGATTACCTGCAAGAAGTTGATATCTAACGTTAAAATGCTAGGGCCAAGCTTGCATTCATTTCATACCTACCCACCTTGCAAGATCAATGTCCTGCTCAACTAATAGTCGCCGTGCAACCCCTAGAGTATCCTTGCCACCGGTATTTGAAGATGGATACAAGACCTACGAAGGTTCAAATCCTGTCACACCTCATCATGCTGGGATGGTCCTTGGGAGTGGAGGGGAAGGTTGGCATGTCTCTTGCATGAAACAGAGATGGTGATTAGAAATGACATGCAGAGGTTAGGGGCAGCTGAAGGACTATGTGCAGTTGAGGTGAACGCACAAATAAATCATAAGCTTGCAGGGTCACGTGCCGAAGTGCGTGCAGGATATTCAGTGGATAGTTTGCACTGCTGGACAGCCACTGGCCACCACCCGATGTACATCACACCAGCAGAAGCGAGAGTTGCACTCACAACGTTAACAATAGAAGATATTCTGGATGCAGTGAGTTGTCAACTGGGCTTACTCACAATAGGATTACTCACCACATCTGAGTAGTTGCATTCATTGGACTGCATCTGCGATGCCAACATTATTTGCATGATCTCACTTCATGAGACCCAGCTGACGAACAACTCACATCACGCCACCATCCATCAATTCACCAGTTGTAGTATTGTCAGGCATAAGGATTCCGCTGGCAAGATCACCGAGGTTGTGGGGTCACTCCGTGACTATGTCACACAGCCATCTGTTGATGATCTTACCAAGTCTATGAACGAAGCACCCTGGGAACCAGGAGGACTTGCTGGCACTGGAGAATGCAGAGATCACGGAACTGACAGCTGGTTTTGAACAGGTCTCTGTGGGGCAGAGCTCGTCATCGTCATCATCACAAGGTGTGTCTTTTGTTGACTTGCTTGTATGAGATTAACCTAGTGTAAGCCATAGGGACAAGATCTATGACTCACCAAGCAGTTTCTGATTCAGTGGCATCAAGCTCCTCATCAAAAAGTCTGCACTACTGTTGTTAGTAACTCGTTAGCCCATAGTAACTCCATCAATGACCTGTAGGGAAGGCTTGGATATCCGATTACAAGACACCAAATGTCGACTCAGATACCAACTAGTTTGCTAGTCTGACATTACACTCAACAGGATCAAGATCTTCATCCGTGGCAACTGTCCTGCATTTCGGGGTGGTTGTTGAACAAGTGCTGGCAGGCCTGAAAATGTCAGAATCAGATGCGTTGAGGGTGAAACTTATATCTGTTGTTGCAGATAAGGCTTTGTGGTCTCAAATGTTCTGTGAAATCGGGCTTTCTACTGATAAGGCTGATCTGTTGTCACTGGTGTTGCGCATGCGGTCTGAACAGGTTGCATAGACTTACATAGTGTCATAGACTACATGCTATGTAGTTCTGTTGTACTACTAGGCAACAAAAGTGCAACCTTCCCCAAACCTGTATGAAGCAACCTCTGGCTGGCTTCCACAACCTTCTCAAAGGCACTCAACACCTTTCACTCTGACCAAATAGCCTTTTCCAGATTCGGGGTTGTGTGAGGTAATGAATTATATGTCTGAACTTCAAGGCGAGCAACTTCAAGGGTGGTGTGGACCTTCCTAATTTTTTCATTGTGTGCCGTGATCTTGCAGTCTTCTGTCATGAGGTTTTTGTGATGGGCATGGTCTGCAAGAACGTCAACATGATATGATGGCGCTATATACTAGTAGCTTTGGCTTACATTTTCGCTTTAAGTTCTTTATGGCATTTTCCGACATATGCCCAGAGCTACACAAAGGCTGAACACCTGTATTTTCGAAGGTCTATCCATACAAAACCATTTGACTCAACTAAACAACATGAACAATGGCCTGAACAACTCACCTTTAGAGTTTTCTCTTTCAGCGCGTCAAATAAATGGCCTTTCTCCACTCCACCCACCAGTGTGCAATATAAGCCTTTCTGCTGCACATCTTGGTAAACGCTCTCAACCAGGTTACTGTTTGACTCCCCCACCATCCAAATTTCTTCAGGGATAAAACTTTTTTCCCAGCACATCTCTTCAAACACAAACTTGCTGCTTACTTTAATCAATCTGATATTGTTAGTGGAAAAGTGACAAAATGACAAATTAGGTACTATACTAGTGCCTGCCTTTCTGCCAACTTCCTGAATGGTGTGTATTGTGTGATCCTAGTTGGGGTGTTGAAAGCACATAAGGCTCCGCATGAGATTCCAAACTTCTTTGGGGACATTACACTTCTGGATATTGTGTTTTGCATGTACATTACACAGTCGGAAGAGCCGGTGTAGATGTTCATATGGGGTTAGGCTTGCTAGTGGTCTGTGCACTTCATGAAGATCATTCTTGCCAGGCTCTTGTTTAGCCAATTCCTGCAGGTGTAGGCCAAGCCCTTTGGCATATATATGCATTAGCGACACTAAGAACATATATGTGTGTGAAAATATACCCTTAGCCTGCCCACCATGCTGATCAGCAGCCCAATGCACAATCATACCACTGTAGTTGTCCAGTGATGTGGTGTGAAGGTGCCACCAACACAATGACTGACCTGTATCAGCTTTCACAATTTTTTTGATCTCCTGGAACACTTGCTGATGTGCAAAGGTGGTTTGTTGATTGAGGAAAACACAACAGAATATAACACCTAATATGAATGTAGTACATGTAGTGAGTAAGATGGTCAAAGTGATAGATTACAAACTGGTGTTTGCATCACGATCTCAACATGCCAACTCAAACTCTTGAAATCCAACTACACGCTTGAAACCTATGTAACTTTGTAGGTATTGGGCACGAAGCAACTGCTCGCTACTATGTTTGCTCATGCAAATGATTATCCGAAGTTTACCCTCAGTCTCTTCCAAAGAATCGTGAATATCATCATCTGCATTGTGCAAATCCTGAGTAATAAGTATTTCACTAACAAAATGAATGTAATGTTTTTCAATGGGGAGTTCTGCATCTTGTTGCATTTTCTGGTGAAGTATCCCTGAATATTCCTCAGTGTCAGTTAATATGAGCAGTGAGGGTAGTATGAACACACCATCCCATCTAGTACCTGCGGGAAAACATTGTTTCGTTGCCTGCAGAATATATGATTTGATATGTGACTGATTTGCGAGAGACGTGTGAAGGTCACTTAGAGTCGGAGAAGCTAATGTCGGGAACCTAGCATGAAGGTAATATCTGACTGTCGGATGGCATAAGAATCACCGTGGAGTTATGTCAGGCAAGTCCTCATTCAGACTTTCCAGCAATTTGAAAATATCTTCTCATACAACAGGAGATGTCTTTGATGGGAGGGGAATGGGATGCGGGTGAGATCCTCTTGATGTGATAAGGACACGGGAGCATGCATTTCTGTATTCAGGGAGAGGTTGAAGGATATGGAAACAACATGTGCACTTTAAGTGGTACATCTCGGCTTGGATTAAGTTGTCATATTCATCTCGATAATCACAGGCTAATGTGCTTTTGAGTTGGGAGTTTGAGATGCCAATAGCTTGATGAGTAACTCACAACAGTAAACCCTCTGCATCGAATAATTTGTGACAGTTGTACATGGTCTTCGTGGCCCAAAACCCAATGCATCCACCGCACCTTCAATTCAATCGATTTCGTCAAAATCCTCTGTCAATTCAGCTTCTATATAATCGAGATCATATGACCCATCACTGATACTATAATCAACAAAATGGTCTCGATTGATAAGCTTTTCGTAGTGTTCACAACTGCAACCATTCAAGTTACTTTGTGTTCAGTGTGAAATTGCTTGTAGACGTACCGTAGAAATGCTTTCCCTTGATAATCATATTCAAACACAATATGGCCAAGGCAGTTATTTGACAGTGAAACATAACCTCGTTGGTTTTTGAGGTGAATTTCCTCCCTCCTATTTCATTGTGCGAGCTCTGAGATGGATAGTTGTGTTGATTCATGGGCAGATGTGCTACATCCAGTATTTTGCAGGGCAGTAAGAAAAGCAGCTGTTCTGTTGAAAATATCATGTGTTGGACATGAGCCCATGAGCTGATTCTCTCGGTCATTGAACATGCGTTCTTGAAGAGCTTCATGGCTTGCACAGGTATGGTGTCGAGAAACTTCGGTGTGCTTAGTGTGTGAACAGGCCTTGGCACCAGAGCCTGGACCAATGTCAAAAGTTGGTACTAGGATTTGAATCAATGATACTATTAGCTACATACATGTATAGTGGCTCTCACGGCAGGGTACTTCATTGTCATCTTGATCTACAAGTAGTGCGCAGAAGACAGGAACATCCTTCTTTGAAGTTCCTTTTGGTGGCCCAAGTGAGTATGCAAAATTCAGACAAGGATTTGACCAATTGGTGGGGTCAACGGTAAAGAGATGGCCCACAATTCTGTGTTCACCAGTCTCCGGATATTCAACAAATGCATGCAAGTTGTAGACATAGAGGGTGTCAAGTGTTGTCTTTCTGTTGAGTACAATGTGGTGGTGAACTTCTGCATGGTGTTGAGCAGGTGGCGGGGGCTGGACTGACAGTGGGGTGTCAAGGTCCTGGGCAGGAGGTGGTGGTGGTAGAGAGCTAGTTGCAGGTGGATTTGCTGCTGTAGGATTCAGCAAGGCAGCAATTGTGATATGATGTGCCATTGAGAACAGACTTTCGGAGGTGCTTACTATGTGGGCCTCAGGTCTTAGAACCTTTCTCTGAGTGACCCAGCTGCATACTCATAGCTGAAAACAGCTATATTAATTCACCGAAAAATGAGAGATGAAGAGTGGACTCATCAACCATGGTGCAAGATTTGGTGCCTCTTCCACGGAGGACTGCATACTCCCAGGTGCTCAGAGGACTTCCATTGCTGCTGCTGCTTCAAGTGAAATATTTTTTTCTCATGGTGAGTGCAAGCGAGTGCCCCAACAACACTTGGAGGTTGTATTTCCTGTACACAGGGTAAATGTCAGTAGTGTGATCCGCAGAGGACTGCACTGGCATACTCCTAGGCGCTTAGAGGACATTGCTGTTGCTGCTTCAAGTGAATCTTTCTCATATGAGTTCATGGATCTCATGGTGAGTGCGAGCGGGCACTGCAACAACTTGAACAGTTACCAAGTAAAGGTTGTATTTCCTGTGCACAGGGTAAACAATATCCATGTCAGTAGCACAGATCATGCTGAAGGCTGAGGACTAAACGATCTGCTGGAATTGGGTTGTACTTAGAAGCTGTCATAGCCAAGGGAAAAGATTTTTTTTCAACATGTCTTCAAGTTTGCGTGACTGTTACAATAAATTATGTATATACCAGAGTTGACGACAGTGTATGGCTATGTACTAGTATTGAGGAGAAAGCACATGGCAGGATCCAAAGCAGGCAAGAATACTGTTGAGATGGTTCTTGATGGGATCGAATAAGACCCATCAAGTCTCCACTGCTGCAGTGCTTAGAAAAGAACAGTGTGCTTAGAAAAGCACTGTGGTGCCTAGAAAAGCACACTGTTCTTCCCTAGGCGGAGCAACCCCGCCTAGAGAAGAACAGTGTGCCATGTAGCTTTTTGGTACTTAATCAGCTTTTTGCTCTTTTTGGAACTTTGAGAAGCACCAGAAGTTCCAAAAAAGAAGATGGAAATCTTCTGATGGCCCAAGCTCAGAAACTCTTAATCTTAAGATAAAACGAAAAGTATGATACTTTACAATAGGTCTACCAACTTAAATTAGTTTTGGAGGTACATTTTCGGAGGCGCAGCACCAATTACAAAGTTGTGGCTCAAGGAACGGGCCTACACTGTACATAAAATAAACTCTGAAAATGAAAATGACAACTGAAAACAAAAACAAACAAAAAAAATTGAAAACAAAAAAAAAACAGACCTGATCCTCGTCGGCAACCATACATAACGTTACAAAAAAACCTTCTTATATTACTGATCCTTGACTGTGTAGCAACCGAGCAACAGCTCGTCAAAACGCTGTCACAGCCCTTGGTCACAACTGGGAGTTCTGTACTCGACCACGTGATCACGCTCTCCTTCCGCGAATGTCAAATGTCAAATTGGCCATTATTGGCGCTGGACCATCAGCATTTTATGTCGCTTCTCGTCTGCTATCCTTACTGCCCCAGTCACCGAATTTCAACCTCCATATCCACATGTTCGACCGACTATGGGCACCTCACGGACTTGTTAGATATGGCGTAGCTCCAGACCACCCAGAGGTCAAGGTGCGCCTTTCAGAATCATTGCACCTGCCGAGGATCCGCAGACCTGGACAACCTTGGTAGGGAGCATCACCTCCACCGGTTCAACAAGCTCACTTCTTATATCAGAATTGCACGAATAAATTCGACTCGGTGGCAGCCGACCCCCGCTTTCGTTTTTTCGGGAACGTCAATGTCGGAGGACACCCACCGAACCCGATTCCACACGCCTTGCATCTACCCCTCTCCTCCATCTTGCCCCATTACACACATCTCCTTTTCGCCACAGGCTGCACACTGCCTACTCTTCACCCGTCAATACCTCCTTCCTCGCATTGCATACCGGCCCTCTCCCTCGTACATTGGTACACTCAACACCCATCACACCGTCCTGCACCTCCCCTAGACAAACTTTCACATGTGACGCTCATCGGGAACGGGAACGTCTCCCTCGATATCTCGCGGTTGCTCCTCACTTCTCCGTCTGCATTGTCAAAATACGACATACCACAACCAGTTCTCGACGTCCTTTCACGTTCCACAGTGAAACACATATCCATCATCGGCAGGCGGGGTCCGCTTGAAGCAGCATTCACAACCAAGGAGCTCAGAGAAATGATGAACCTGCCAGAAGCATCTATGATCCCCATAGAGCCCTCACTCCTGACGCCTCCTCCCGAGCTGTCTCTCACGCGACAACAAAGCCGTCTTCACCAACTCCTCCAGAAAGGCTCCAAAAACGCCCCCGATTCTACACCCAAAACATGGTCCCTAGAATTCTTCCGCTCGCCGATAGCACTTGCGCCTTTACCTTCTTCCCCGCTAGCCAGACTGACGCTGGCCCATACATCCCTTGACCCAACCACTCACAGAGCAGTCCCAACAGGCGAAACATCTCACCTAGACACATCTCTCGTAGTCACCTCCCTAGGTTTCCATGGGGAACCCACGGCATCCTTCTACGATCCCGCCCTGGGTCACTTACGCACCGTGTCAGATCGCATCACCTCCTCCTCCGGTACCATCCTCAAGAACATGTATGCCTCCGGCTGGGCGGCAACCGGTGCCAAAGGCGTCCTCGCATCCACAATGATCAATGCCTACGCAGTCGCCGACACCATCATGTCTGATTGGTTACCAGACGGCGACAGGCCCAGGACGACGATGCTGTCCCCGCTACCAGTCCTGGACCTTGATGAGGCGGCGGAGGTTATGCTGAACCCTGACCCACATCCTGAAGATCCACCGCCGGAGATACGGGCTGGATTGAAAGAGGGTGTGGTGACGGGTTATGGGGATTGGAAGGCTATTGATGCCGAGGAGGTCCGGAGGGGAGAGATTGTGGGTAAGGAGCGTGAGCGAATGGGGTGGCAGGATGCATGGCAATTCCTTGCCAGAGCAACCCCTCGGGATGACTGACACGATGTCCTATTGGTTATAGATATATCATAATTACACGAATCGTCACTCAAGAACGCCCGGGCCTCAACAGGCTTGAGTCTTGTTTCAAAAAAACGAGGACGGTCAAAATACCACATCTACTATAGTATTACGACCGCCTTGATTCAAGTTTCGACGCAAGTTCAGAAGGCATCCAAGCTATCGGGCAGTGATAATTATAAGCTTGAATGCAATAATCGACTGACATATCCAAAGTCCGTATACGCTGTCGCCCAGAGGTCAATGGTGCATGATCGTATGCAATAGCTTCCAACGAACGTGTAGACAAGGTAAAGAAAAAGTAACTAGGCTAATGAAATTTGAGGGTTTGGTGACCAGTGTACAACGCACCTAAATCGAGAATCACACCGATGTCAAGGTCAGGTGCTGGGTGCCCCACCGCGTCGTCGTGGTGCATTGACCGGTCGTCGGTGAGGATTATGGCCGAGGTGGAGGCCCAGCAGTCTCGATCCCCAAGAGGCCCAGGTCTTGTCTTTATTGTACCCACTGGGGGTTGCAGCTATAGCGTTGGCATGACCGCCAAAACCCTTTTTCCGAATCCGCCTATTATATCTTCAGCCACTGTAACATACTTACACGGGCGCCCGTCCGTTCGAAGCTGATAGATCATTACTCCAGGGAACAAAAATGGGGGGCAAGGAATTTTTTTGGAGATACATATGTGGGGTTCTAGACTCGGGCCCGAGTTAGTTCTCCCGAAGACAAACCGTGTCTTTTTTTAATTTTCCTGCGGACGAGTGAGAGTCTCGGAATCAGTTGTCACACCGGTTCGGTTGCCCTTTCCCTCATCATGCCAGCGGTACTCACAGTTTTTGCGGTTCTAATCGTGCTGCTTGCAGGTGCGTACCAGTTGCACGTCAAGCCCCTCCTCCTCGTCACGTTTGGAGTGGGACGTGTCATCGAACCCATCGGCAACCACGGTTGCACCACTGTGCCTGAACTCCAGGCTTGCGAAAGTAAGGTCTTGCGAATCTGAGAACCACCCAGCCGGTTGAATGATTATTCGACCCAGAGATCGTGTTACATCAGATCACTGGCGTTGTATATCTGGCATGCTCCACACCTTCAAGCCGTTACCACTGGACGCCTGCCATTTTGCGCCTGAACGTGACAGGACGATCTGAGAATGACTATGTAGCGACGTACAATCCGGCAACGTCTGAAATCAAACGTCTCAAAGTCGTCGACTATCAGTCCCCACGCGGTCTGTCCCTCCATGGCATGGATGTCGTCCCTTCATCATCCGACCCAAAACAGTTATTTGTGTATTTGGTCAACCACCGGACACCTCTCGGTGGAGAGGATGCTACAAGAGTAGGAGCCGACTCGTCTATTGAAATATTCGAAACTACTGTTGGCGGCGACACATTGACGCATCTGAAAACGGTGGAGGATGGGCTTATCCTTACCCCAAACGACGTGGTCGGCTCACCTGACGGCAAAAGTTTCCACTTCACCAACGACAACGGCGCGAAGACGAGTCATGTCAGTGTCTCGCTCAGAGTCTGCAGAGCTTTTTAAAACTCGTCTTTAGACAAGGCTACTCGACGTCTTTTTTGGGAGAGCTTCCAGTTCAGTTGGATTTTGTCATGTTAACGAAGGGTGCAAGTTCGCCATCTCCGGCATGCATGCAAATAATGGAATTGCGAGAGCCAAAAATGACACGTTCTACGTTGCGAATGCTATGAAAGGCGGCGTGAGGGTCTTGGAAAGACAAAGCGACAATACGCTTGTGCTGACAGACATCATGACTACAGGTAAGATCTTCGCGCAATCCCTACTAGATATCCTTCCTGATACACCTGAACAGCGGATCGCCCGGTTGACAATGTGTCAGTGGATGACGATGGCGTAGTCTGGGCAGCTGGTGAGTGCTTCCAGGACGACCACTCAACTAGTATTCCAATTCGCTCCGTACACAGGAATGTCCCAGCTCCTAAAGCTGGTTCGCTACCATTTTTCGGACAACACGGTCCCCGTTGCATCCGCTGCTATTCGGATATCCCAAAATACTGGGCCTGGTGCGATGTATGGTGAGAAGTTCAAGACCGAGAAGGTACTGTTCCCCGTTACCTCCCGAGGGCTTGTCTCGATCTAATCTCTCGATGTAGGTGTTTGAGGACGATGGAACCGTGGCCTCAGGAATAACGTCCGTGGCGCATGATTCCCAGAGGGGGCTACTATTTTTACACGGTGCGATACGAATCTGTTTGGAGATCTCATGACCGCTGATTCGGTATCTGTTCGCAGGTCTCTGTTCGCCCCATTTCGCGATCTGTAAAATCTAGACGAAATGAGCTTCTATTTGTAAATCGCATTGTACTTGTACACGTGTTTGTTAGTATTCCATTGTGTAGCCAAACAACACCTACTGCCAGAGTAAAACACTGATTCTTACCATATCACTTTCAACATGGACCACGGGGATCATGGAGGACACAACAGTATGCCTATGGGTCCGAAATGCTCAATGAACATGCTGTGGTACGCTTCTGAGCATCACCCCTTAGCCTCATAACCCACACCCTCCTTACCCAGGAACACCAACATAGTCAACACATGCATCGTATTCCGACAATGGCACATCTCCTCGACCTCCTCTTTCATCTTCTCCTTCTTCGTCATCGTCGCTCTCGGCGTCTTGTATGAATACCTCCGTGCATTCCAGAAGACCGTCGACCGCCGCATTGCGACCTCTCTCTCAGCTAACGGCAAAGGCAAGCTCCGGATGACCGGTTCGAGCGTAAGTGGGCGGAGTACCCCTGAGAGCATTCATCATGAAGACGCGGGGCTGCTGAGTGGGAAGAGTGGTATCAAGCCAGGGTAAGCACGTTCGTCCATGTACGCGCCCGCACTTGTATAAAATAAGACTCGCTTCTAGTACCCCAGTCCCACCCGTTTTGCGCGTGGCCCGTGCCTCGCTATACGGCGCGACCGTGTTCCTCTCCTTTTTCCTCATGCTCGTCTTCATGACGTACAATGTACGCCATACCATCCCTCCCCATGCCTCATCTTATCACTTATTATCTAACCACAGGCCTACCTAATCCTGGCCGTCGTAGCCGGAGCCGCTATAGGCCACTACGTCTTTGGAGGGCAGATGGACGTCGATGCCGTGCTGTTGGCCTCGAGCGACGGAAAGGGCATGGCCTGCCACTGATGCTATTCTCAATTTTGGGACACTTGTACACGTGGAACTCAATATCTAGATCTCTCCCACCATGATCTGAGCTGCGTCATCCATAAGGCAAGCCCAGCGAAAGAGATATTTTGACACGTCATAGTCGACGCACGCGTCTCCACGGTGGTATATACACCCACCTGATCAAGATAGGCGCTGAAAGTGCGGCCAGGGTGTGCGCTCAAGCAGTAAGTCCACCTTTACAGCGCCGCCGTTTTCCGTCATGTGTAGGCTTTCCAATCCACTGCCCAGTCTTCTGTTCGCCAAGCGGACGAAGCATTCATAAAGTCGTAAACGAAGACGGCGGCGACTTACGTCCCACTCACTACATACGTGTAAAGGTGCTCTTGGCCTATTGCCAGTGCCGTACAAGTTCACCTTTGCCCGAGCCTTCTGGCGTCTGAGAATGTAGCAGTTTGGTCACCGCATAACAAGTTTATAATTTACTACGAATAAGTAGTGACGTACGGTCGACGAGGAGTAAACAAAGTACAAAAACGACCCGCCCGGATTCCAAACAAACACAGTCTAATAAGACGCCGGGACGATTGCGATTTAGAACCAAATGATTGAAGACAAATTCCCAGTCCTCGAATGCATATATATGATAGCCAGCCAAAAACGAGTCCCGACGGTGAAAACACGAACGAAATCGAAAGAAAAGAACAGAAAAATACAAACGGTACAATATCCCCTCTCAACCCCCATCTGACCTATTCGCATCCTTCGCACCTCCGGGTGACGCAGGCGGCGACGAAAACGCCGTGCTGACACTCCCCCGCCCCAACCTGAACACGTCCGAGTCGCACAACGTCGCCCCCGTACTCGTCGAGTCATGTGTAAACCGATGCGTCGCCGGCGGCGGCAACAAATCCGCCAACTCCAAACTCTCGTCACCCTCACCAGTCCCCGATCCCGCCTGCGACTCGGAATCCAACGACCGCAACAGCAACTGTGTCAGAATCGCCTCCTCCGGGTCGAATTCGACATCCTCTGCTGATGACGAGGACGACGTGCCCGACCCCGTGGCGCAGAATTTAGATCTCGGCACATTGCGATCATGGCATTTGGCGTGCGTGGGGAAAGGGAAGGACGGGGGAGGATGGATGGACACGATGAGTCCCTGCGAGGAACCTTTCTTCACTCTCCGGTGGTGCCTTTTTGATTTCGGGAGGTTGAGTACCGGCACGGACAGCGACTTTGGTTTGGTCGAACGGTAGGATTTGCGGTGTGTGGGGGCCGACCGGCAGGACGACGTGTCCGCGATCGTGTGCACGATACTCGAGCCCACGTGCCCGCTTATCACCCGCCCAATGCTGGGGTACTCCCTCCCGAGGACAGTCACGTCGGAACATGGCCGCCCGTTTTCGCCGAACGCGACTCCTGGGTTTGGGGACGCGAATGGATCGCGGAGATTTCTGAAATCTTCGCTGAGCTGGGACGGCGTGGGTGTTGGCGGGTGGTGATTTGGGGGGCTGCGGGGAGGGTAGTATGAGCGCATCTGGGGAGAGCGGGACGAACGCGTGGGTGGGGGTGTGAAGGGAGTGGCGACGGAGGGAGATGGGGTGTTCAGGGAGGGCGCGGGGGATGAGTTGACTGAGATTTAGGTTGTGTTAGAATGTACGAGATGAGTAAGAAAGATGAG
Organism: Hygrophorus pudorinus; assembly: GCA_003314045.1. NCBI lineage: Eukaryota > Fungi > Basidiomycota > Agaricomycetes > Agaricales > Hygrophoraceae > Hygrophorus > Hygrophorus pudorinus. The sequence goes on along the minus strand of QLPF01005097.1, from coordinate 16,726 downwards.
ACATACATAGGAAGGCAAACATGATGCATATGATCCCCAGTACGAAAAACACCGACTGCAGTATGTCAAACACCAATTCCACGCGTGTGCTGTCGGAAAGCACGGACCCAATGGCAAGCGCTGAAGATAGTGCTGTGGAGAGTTGCGCGCAGAAGAGGGATGTCTTGTGAACAACAACAAGTGTAGATTGGGTGTTGTCGATCTGGCGTTCGGCGTCTCCACCTCGGGCCAAGCACAGGTTGACCATTAGGGGCTCATCAGCGAATACATACGCTCCCTTCTCGCGCTTCGACGTGGGGGACCGAGGAGGAGGGGGTAGCGGGATGGTGGGAGGTGGAAGGCGGCGCTGAGCGAGTAGGAGAGACGCTAGAAGCGGAATGGATAGAAGCGCGAAGGCAAGTGTGAGGATCGGTGGGACTAGGGGCGGGATCGAATGGGGAGCGAACGGGTAGATGACGGAAGCCAAGGTGGCTACAAGTCGTTGTCAAATTAAGTTGTGGCGTGTATAATTGAGAGACTAACCGCTTAAGAGGATGAATGCTAGGATGGTGTTATACAGACGAAGAGTGAGAGTGTGATATTGCTTGAGGAGGTATATTATAGAGACACCGACTGTGAAAACGGTTAGGATATATGGTGGGAGATATGGGCGAAAGACTCGCGTTCAAATTTGAGAAGAGAAGCGAAGAGAGCGTCCGCTGGGAGCAAGTCAGAAGACGAGATGGAGTTGGCGAGACCGAGTGCACCAGTGAGGAGGCTGAGAATAGCGAGAGACGAGATGGCGAAATATACATGATGTACACGCGATAATCCTTGTTGACGAGAGCGAGCGAGATGGAAAATGAAGAGAGAAAAAGGAGGAACGAGGAGGAAGGGAGTCGCTTGATAGTGGGACATGGTGGTGGTGGATTGAGTTGAAGAGTTGGACTTTAGTAAAAAGTAATTCTGTGCGAAGTCAAGCTGGTGCAGCACTCCGAGTACCAATTTCAGCTCATCTTCTATCAGCACCAGCTTCTTTACCAGCTCAAATTGCTGTCCGCTCTTAATCCTAATTAACATGTCGTCTACTCGCTAGTAGTATCATATCCTCGGCCTAGCGTCGACCCTCAATATTTCATAGCAATAAATTAAATGCCACCACGCACGCGTACTTCATTTCTCCTCCACACCGGCGTTTTAGAACACACAGCTAATCAGAATTCTGACATCTCCACCCGCCTCGCCAAGTCGCGGCTCAGGGCCCCACCGCGACAGAAGCAGGTCGAAGCACATAAGCTAAGCAAGAGTGTCTTTCTGGAAGGGACACTCATCAGGCCCAGCCTTGGTCGTAGCAGGCCCATACCGGAGTGCGACTTATCTCCGTAGTCGTAGCGATGTGTCGATGGTTCCAGTCGACGCCGACGTAACGACGAAGGGAAGAGATGCCAGTCCAGGGCCACTTAATCGTCGTCGTCACGTTCTGCGACGCCAACTTGTGGATGAAAGAAAACAGGCAGCGAATGGCAACGTGCCTGATCTGTCATTCGCAGCTGTAACACCCGATATCATGAACACTTGTAGCGCGCGCAGAACAACCTGGATCCATACAGGCACCACCGCCGATTCCAAGTAAGCGTTAAACGTTAAGCACCCGGTCCTCGATCGAATCCGTAGATCTGGACTTATCGTTCCACATCAAGCGACGCTTCTCGTTCGTAGTCGGTGTATTACTACCCGGTGACTATGATTTCTCAATCCAGGTCATCTCCGGGGGTACAAATGTTTGCTCATTCCGGCCCGAGGTCGCGACACAATGCTCGTCAGGCTAAAAAAAAATCGGTCAGTACACGCTCAGCAGCTGCCTGTAACCCACCTGTCGCCAGTTCGAAGCTTCGGAGATGTTGTGCTGGCGTCTCGGTAGCTGAGGAGCCGACGCGCAGAATGTGCCTTGGTGCTCGACGAGGTTCCCTTCCGACGACAATTCGAGTGTACAACGACGTGAAAAGGGCAATCCATTGTGGTCCTCAACACGGCCTGACACTCATGAACTGTCCTTCAGCGACCGTCGAGGTGAAATTCAAACGCTACGTTCCACTCTCATGACAATAACACAGAAATGCCGGTCCGTACGACCGATGCCTGCGCACCATCCATCGGGCAAGAAGCGTAAGGCACAAAGCACTCCGGTCTGTTAAACCAAGGACCACCCAAACCCGGCAACTACATCTCTGGACTCCAGTGGTAGGTGTATGTCCTTCCGCGTCCACCGGCCTTGTGGACATATTCCAAGCCATTGGGCCAAACAAAAAACAGGGTGCGTTCTCCCGGATGACTCTGTAGTGACAGTTGGTTTTTTCATATCCAAATCGAGAGACTTGCCAGTCAAGCCAGTGGGCTGTCGGCGTGTGGATGCCAGTGGCTGAAAGTTTGGACGTGTTTGGAATAGAAGAGGCGGTGTTTTGAGTACGTGGCACCTTGTCTCTCTACCACCACCACCACCACCTGCCACGTATTCCTGGGAATACAACCGCAGCCGTACAAGACCAGCCGTTCATTAGTCCGTACACCACGTATCACCACCAATGGCTTCTCCAAACTCCTTCATTGACCCATCGTCCCTATCTCTTCCTTCGCCTTCCTCAACACCAGGTCCAACTTCACCCTCAGACACCCATGCAGCAGGCCCTTCCAGAAAACGAGCCCGCACAGAGTCTACAGCGGACGACCGCAAGGAAGCCAGGGCACATCGCAATCGCGTCGCCGCGCAGAACTCTCGTGACCGGCGCAAAGCCCAATTCACATACCTCGAGCGCCGAGTAGCTGAGCTCGAGGAGGAGAATAAGCAGTTGAAGGCTGGGATGGGCCACTGGAATTCAGGGGAACGGACGGCTGAAGACGTCGAGCGGGAACGGGCCAGGGAGCGGGAGAATGAGGAGTTGAAGGAGAGGGTCAAGACTCTCGAGAAGGGCTGGGACACCGTAGTCAAAGCTCTCGCTGCCCAGGGTCTGCCAACTGGGATACCTACTCCACCAGCCTCCAGCGTTACCTCCCCTGAAATCGACAGCTCACCACAAACCCCCTCCACTTTCCCCGTCCTAGTCCCAACACCGCCGACCATATTCCCAGCATCCCCAACACTCTCCCACACGTCCTTGTCCGGTTCAAACCTGTTTTCTGACGAGTTCGAGTTCGAGTCCACTCGCCACCTCGCACGGGTGGCGACCACCGAGGCACCTCCCCCCTCGATGTCCCTGCAGCGGGTGGACTTTCAACAGAAACGAATCAGCTCAGCTTCGACCTTGACGCGTCTCCTACAACGACAACGACAGCAGCAGTGCCGACATCCCCGATCGTCGATGATACCACCATGGAAGACCTCTTGCGTGAAATCCTCGCGCCTTCCCCTTCCCTGTCGACGACGTCTTTACCTCTGGACGCTCACGCCATCCTCCGGCAAATCACACCCACATCGTCGGTGGCCCCCTCCGCGCCGGCGGTGATGAGTGACGACGATGTGGACTGGGCTAGTGAGGCGGAGATGCAGAGAATACTGAACATGCTACCGAGCGTTCACTCAGATGTCGTCAACATCGATGCTGCTGACTACCCCTCGGCTTTGGATCTGGAGTTCGGGGGTGGGTGGGAGTTTGAAAACATGTCGGGTTCCCTAAATGGGATTGGCGTATTTTGATTTTACATTGATATCCATGTTTCGGTCTCTATCACCTCCAACATTTTTTAATTTTTTTCTACCTATTTATTCATTCGCATCTCCTTTCCTCTTACACGATTGACTTGTATCTAGATCCACACCGCTGCTTGCCCTCCGCTCGACGCTGTCTCCTGCTGGCCTGAACCATTTTTCTCCCCCGGGGTTGATGAAATTTGGTGATGGCTGGTAGTGAGCGCTTGAGTGTGGGTGGCGTTTTTAGGTGGTGTGAATTTTTGTACGGGGAGGGGTATAATGAATTGATGAGTTCGGTAAAAAGATTTGGCGAATTTACCTCAGGCTCCTCGGTGCTTGCTGTGCTCGGAGATCAGCGTCGGGGCTCTACCACCGGTCTCGCAGTGCGCATTCTCCGGTAAAATGGGACCGGGACGTATATGGGCGTTTGTTTGAGAATACATAGGGTTTGAAAGGAGCATATGGGGAGAGAAAGTTATGCGGCAATAGAAGACAGCTACACTGCTATAATATTCAACCATCAGCGCTCGGCCATGGCCATAGCAGGAAAAATGCCATCACGTTCGATTCACAGAGGTACAGGGAAACAGGAAAAAGAACGTTCGATACAAGGAGCGAGTGGGAGCGAGTGGGAATAAAAAACAGTTTCAGTTTACAAATGGCCTGTCTGCCGCTCATTCCTCCATCTGTTCGCCCTTGAACTCGCCTTCTTCTTCCTCCTCGTCGTGGGGAGTTTCGGGCTTGAGACCGGCTTTTTCGAGCGCTTCCGCGGACGTGTAATCAATCTTCTTGCCCCTGGTGCGTCGGGACAAGATATTCTCGGGTTTTAGCTCCGGGTCCTGCGTGGGATCAGTGTCAAAAGACGCGTAGACGACGCGACGAGACGAACGTCTTCCATTTCTTCATCCTCCACTTCTTCTTCTTCCTCCTCGTCCTCATCGTCATCGTCGTCTTCCTCGTCGCTCGTATCCTTGTCGTGCTGGGACACTTTGGTCTTGCCCTTTCCTTTCTCCGAAGGAGCCGCGTGCGCTTTACCGCCCACGGTGGTACTAAATCGCGCCATCAGATCAACCGACAGGTATGAAAAAAGAAACGTACGATGCGGCACCTGCGGCAGTTGCTTCAGTAGACATTGTTTTATACGCGGTGGTGGCGGTAGTAGAGTATAAAGAACGTCGGTTGTTTGCGTGTGTTGGATAAAGCGGAGTTTGAAATGAGCAATTCAGTTTTGCACTCAGTCCAGTCTCGGTGTTCCGTACAGTGCGTACACGATCCCGCTGCAGAAAACGTCGGTATCAAAGAAAGCGTACAGTCACAAGCATCCGTTTCGGTTAAATAAAACTAACATAAACTTTCCTAACGACAGGAGGGCGCCGTATTACATGTGACTAGCGCCTGATCCATGTGGTCGCGTATCTCAAATCGAGGGTGGGTTATTGGTACCGAAACCCAGATCTATACTTATGTCAGCCCCGGCATTACACTTCAGGTCATCCTAGTACTAGTAGCTTTAATTTCGTGAGGCGTCCAGCTTAGCTATCAATCTTACTTCATGGACAGCGGAGCCACCATAACCCCGTTCAGCATCGAACCAGCCTTTCTCCCTGTTCGTCGTCACTCCGAACCTACAACAAGAAGCACCTCTACCCGCTCAAGACTTCCTTACCTCCGTCGTCTGGAAATCGGTGTGGATATGGCACCTCGGCATCAGAAGGTCCCCCTCCTCACCCTCAAATTCTCATCCAATTCATTTATCGACTCGAGCCTTTACGATGACCCCGCAAACGAGCCCCTCTATGTCATCAAAACCGTTGGTGCGTTGACCGCCATAAGACGTTCAGATCCGTGGGAGGGGTCGGTGCAGACTGCGGATATCCGATGGCCTACCACTGTCCCAATCAAGGGCAAGAGTAAGGATTTAGATGCTGTCTTGGTCCAGATGGCTTGCGGTCGCTGGAAGGAAGCAGTGGATCTGCTCAAACCTGCCAGTCTTTTGCAGTACGACACTAGTTTTATTATTCGGCTGCGTAGTGACTCACTGCCATCTTCAGAGCTCACAAATTCAATATTCCTAGCTTTTCCCACAGCCTCAAGTGGAAACGGTCCGGATCATCGTATCACGTATGTCCCCCCATTAATTTTAGTAATCTCTGTGATTTTGACCTCCTTGCCCTCACCAGTGCACTTGTGCTGCAGTGAAAGGGCCCATCGCGACCTACGAGCTAGCCTCCCCTCCACAACTTAAAATGTTTGAGACGTTCCACGATAAACACGATGAGCAAAAGATGTCGGCGCACAGCGGTGTATCAACACACCTGTTGGACTACGTTGTCACCACCCTGCTCCTCCTCGTAACCGACGCACAGGAATGGACTACCATCAGCAGTACCGACAATCTTTCACCTTCTACACCTCTCAGCATACCGTCGACTTCGCTGTGGCGGAAGGTTGTGCGTAGTGAGCCCCTCAATACACGTCTACAGGCGACAGCGTCGACGAGCGACTCTCCCCCCGACTCTCCCGCAAAAACACCTACTTCCGCCGGACAGTGGTCGAAACTACTGTACGGGGAAGCGATGTACCCTTCACCTCGGTCACCCAGCCCCTCCATTTCAGAGGCTGGCTCACGTACTTCTTATTCTACTTGGGACCCTCCTAGACCATCTACCGATTCGTCTCTCTTTTCTTCCACCGCTAGCTTGGCCTTTTCGCACACATTTGTGGATCCAAAGCCGCGGTACTATGATCCAAACGCACCCCCTGTTCCAGAAATCCCCTTGCAGTACCGGTCACCGTCGCGCATGAGCGGTGGCTCCATAGGTCACTCGACACCGAGCTCCCACATGGAACAAGAACTATCAGCTGCGCCTGCCCTTTCCCTCGAGCGGCATCTACTCGATCAGCCATGGCGCCGGTCAAAGTCTACTCCACCTGAAACACCACTCTCTGTACCGGCCACACTGCCCGCGTCACCGAGCTGGCAGCCGTCACATGCTCCGAACCCTAATCGCGCCAGCTCCATAATGTCAACCAAGTCCCGGCGACTTCCCAAACCACCTCAAAGTGCATCGTCCGCGGCGAGTCCGCTCGAGAAGCGGGTTTCGCGGTTTACGGCACGGTCGCTCCCGCCCACCCCGCCGTCTGGACCTAGCTCGTCAGTGCCTGCCGTCGCGGTGCAGCAGGCACGACGTCACGAGCAATTAGAGAAGGAAGTTGACGAGCTGGCTAATTGGGTGCACACGCTTACGAGCGAGCACCACATACCTAGTGCGCGGGAGGTGGTGTATGACGTCCCCCCTCCGGCGTACGACGATATCAATTTTTCTCGTTCGAACGAGCAGGGCCTCAGTCATTAAAATCAATGTCATTTTGCATATCTTTTCACATACCCCTTGCATCACAACTACGGACCTAACTTTGTTGGATTACGCTCACAGCCCCATATATATCCCCGCATCCTAATCATTCACCGGTACATACGTTCTGCCCCCTCCCATCTCATTTGTAGTATCTGTCCTTGTTGCATCATCAATCATGTACTGCCTAGATGTAGCTTGATAGATACAACGAATATTACCTTGAACAACCTTCCCAGTCATGGTGAAACCAACTCAGGGTAACATGCATGCGCTCATCATCGTTATGGCAGGTTCCTTTCCTTTGATCCCCTGCGCAGTTGATGCTGATACACATTCTTAGGGAGTGTCAGGCACGGGAAAATCAACACTCGGTCGAGCCCTCGCGGACGCAATCGGTGTGCCGTTCATCGACGGCGATGATTTGCACCCACGAGCAAATATCGACAAAATGGCCTCCGGTCAGGAGTTGACTGACACAGATCGAGAACCCTGGCTCACGCTCATACGCACTACCGCGGAACTCACGTTCGCCGAGCAGCGCGGCATCACGGGGCTTGTCGTAGCGTGTTCGGCGTTGACGAGATACTATCGCGACATCTTGCGTGGGAGGACGACAGAACCGGGGCATCTCAGTTCACAGGACCTATCTACGTATTTCGTGTATATCAAGGAGGATAAGGATATTCTGAGGGAGAGGATGGAGAAGAGGCACGGGCATTTTATGAAGGTCGGTATGCTGGAAAGCCAGCTGAATACGTTGGAGATCCCGGACTCGGAAGGGGAAGAGGACGTTGTTCCGGTTCCGTTGAATTTAACTACGGAGGAACAGGTTGCAGTAGCGAAGGATGGCTTGGTCAAATTGGCTGGACAGATGTAGTTGAATAGCTCAGCGTCGGGACAGAAAAAGTGCTTACCGGCAAATTCCGTGCGGACGCGTATACTACGGACGCGTCAGTTCATTCCCTCTAATCCACAATGGTACGTCCAATCCCAATTCTCTCCCCTTGGTCGGCTGCCAACCATCCTCATTACAGGCCAGACGTTACGACAGTGAGTTCGCTAGCTCTTTTCTCTGATATTCTTTCAGTGTGCCCTGCAATCCAGGTCGTACAACCATCTTTTCGCCGGAAGGTATGTCTTGGAACCATTACAACTTTGGCCTTTATTTTCTAATCTGTCGCCCATTGTACAGGCCGGCTGTATCAGAGTGAGCTTAATGTCCTGACCCAGCAATCACGAGCTCGCTCATCAATCCGAACTGATCTAGTCGAGTACGCTATGGAGGCCATCTCACATGCCGGGACAGTCTTGGGTGTTTTAGCCAAAGACGGCGTGGTGTTGGCCGCCGAAAAGAAAGTAACGGGCAAGCTGTTGGATCTGTCAGGCTCGAAAGAGGGAGGGTATGGGGGCAGTGGCGAGAAGATATTCCTTCTCAATTCGTACGTCTGTTCACTCGGTTTCACCGTGCACACTCCCGTGAATTGCATGTTGTTTGGGCAGAAACGTTATAGGCGGCGTTGCGGGGATAACAGCCGATGCTAATTCGCTGGTCAACTATGCGCGGTCGGCAGCACAACGGCATTTGCTGCAATACAATGAGGATATTCCTGTAGAGCTTCTGGCGCAGAGACTTTGTGATGTGAAACAGGGGTACACACAATACGGAGGTACCCTTTTCGTGTATTCTCCAAGACAGGGTCCGCTCACCACGCTATTGCACAGGTCTTCGTCCATTCGGCGTTTCCCTTCTGTACGCTGGCTATGACCCGCACTACCACTTCCAGCTCTACCACTCAGATCCATCGGGCAATTACTCGGGCTGGAAGGCAACATGCATCGGTGCAAACAACGGCACAGCACAGAGTCTGCTCAAGCAGGAGTACAAGGACGATATCGAGGTGAAGGACGCTATCGGCCTGGTGCTAAGGACGATGAGTAAGACTATGGATAGCACGACGTTGGGTAGTGAGAAGCGTAAGTTATCATCGTCCATAACTGGTAAAAGATATTAATATCAAACTTCTCCGCAGTTGAGTTTGCGGTGTTGACCCTTGATGCGGTGACCAAGCAGCCCAAGGCGAAGATCTACAAACCGTCCGAGATTGATGCTCTGTTACAATCAGAGGGTCTCGCGAAGAAGGGTGAGGATACAGAGATGAAGACTGGTTGATACGAAATTTTTTCATTCACGAAATGTTCAAGAAGTCGTCTGAATAACGTGAAAGTTTGGTGCCTCGGAAAAGTTTTTGGTGCATCAACTTTCAACATGATAGGAACAAATTTCGCAACTTGCAAAGGGGCTCGTCGTTGACACATTCTTCGGCATTTCGTATTCATTATTGCGGTATCCCAGTATCAAAACAAAAACAACACATCAAAGTCACATGTTTCCTCGGAATCTCAAGATGAACTGTAACGCTTGCCGAACAAGCCCTCCTCCTGCGCTTTGATTTCTATACATTCCCAGTTCAAACTCGACATAAAATATGGCACAATAGGAGACACTCACGGAGAGCAACGTGCTTGGAGTAGAAGCGGCTTTGTGCAAGGTTTCCTACACGACATGTTCAACTGTCCGCCTGAATTGCTCGGAAAGCATGGAGACATACCCAACATGTACCACATTCCGGGAACGCCCAAATCATTCCAGCAGCCGCTCATCTCCCCTTCGGTGGTGAGGCCCCAAATCTGCTTGGTCTTGTTGGCAATCTCATCACCGCAAACCTGACGCACAAGGTCATTGGGTTTTCCGAGCCTGCGAGTGGGCAATAAATCAGAGACCATATCATATTTTCCATGTTCGTCGACTGACCCAGTCGCACAGATGATAGCATCCGCAGAAATCTCGGTGCCATCTTCGAATTTGAGTCCAGTCTCCGTGAATCGCTCAACGAGGCTGTCGTTCTTGAGCTTGATCTTCCCGTCAACGATGAGTTGGGCTCCGCCAACGTCTGCTCTTTCAGCATCAGTCCACGAATCTGCATCATAGTTCCCCACAGCAAGAAGTCCTCACCCAAGTAGTAACCGCCGGATTTGTCCCAAGCGAGGAGGAACAGACCTGCATCTTTGAACCCGAGATTCAGTTTGAATCCACGTTTCCTCAAGCCATCGAGAAGTTCCCTGAGAAATTACGGGTAAGTCTAGGAGCCCCTCAGTGCTGGCAGGAATGCTCACTTGTCCGCTTGCTGAAGTACTTGAACATAGCGTTGATGAACGTTTTCTTGCAAGGCAATCGGCATCGACGCGTTCATCAGGTCCGCGACATGTGTCGGGGGCGCCACTTCCGAGTACACCCCTGATAAAGAAACGGTTAATGCATGTACGTCGAGTCCCTTCTGGGACTTACCCTCCATGATCACCTTCCAGCCATTCTTTGTCGTCATAACGAACGTCGAACCCCTCTGCAACATAGTCACATCTGCAAGAAATATTCATTATGATTACATCAACCTTTGAAGCAGATAATACTGACCTTTGCCACTGTTATAGAGGTCGGTGGCGACATCAAAGGCTGAAATCAAACGATTAGTCCTGGAAGCCTCTTCATTGACTCATTATTCATTCCCACCGGAGTTGCACGACCCCATAACGACTACCTTCTGGCCAGCAAGGTCTGCTGCTTTCTTGTACTGGGTGGAGTGCAACAACTTTCCTTTGAAGTCGTCCTATTGTAGACCCATCAGTCAATTCCGCTGCCTCCACAAACGAATTCACGAACCATCCCAGGGTATACAGGCATCTTCATGCCGACTCCTAATCCCGTGGCAAACACGAAGTGTTTCACCTTGAAAATGCGGTCCTGCCCATTGGATTGCTTCACTGTTACGTGCCAGATATTTGACGCGTCAGGTGCAGCGGTAGTCACGCTTGCACCTGTCCAGACGTTCAACTCCATCGAGTTTGCGTATGATTCCAGCCAATCGGCCAGCTACTCGGCGCCATTAGCCCCACACGAGACTAAACATGTGGACAACCCACCTTCAGTGCGGGTGTGTATACCGGCCATGTCGGCGGGAATCTATAAATTATAAATTGATAAGCGGGAGGGAATGACCAAGACAAAAATACGGCTTACGGTAGATATGCCAAGTGGTCGTACCCTGTAACCAATTTGAGGTCAGGACGGTACCCCCCACAGCAGATGTTTGCACTCACAGACAGGGTCGTGAAGGCATAACGCGTCATAGCGGTTTCGCCAATTGTCGCCGATCTTCTCATTCTTTTCGATGATAAGGGAAGGGATATTCAAGGCTTTCAACCTTGCCGCAATCGTGAGTCCGCAGTGACCACCTCCAACAATCAAGACGGTCGGGTCTGCGCCCTCAAATGCGGTTTCACGGCGACGGCGTTCAGCCCATCGTCCATGATCGGGCTCATGGTTTCGCAACGCTCCCAGCTGCTCGGGGAATCCCTTAAGTTCCTCGAGATTAGTGAGCACGCTGTGTGCCTTCCATTCCCCAGTCTTCGTGGGTACGAGGCGCGCAACACCGGACGCGAGGCCAACGTCATTTTCGAAGCTGAAAAAGAACTGAATCCACGCAAGGTCTGGTGCTGGTTGCTGGAAACCGAGAAACTCGTCCTTGAGCTTAACGGCCCTTAAATGTGCGCCCGCAAGGCGATCCTCGAGGAATGGCTTGATTTTCACGGTACCAGCGAAAGTTCGGAAGTCCCACGTTAATGCGAGCATATCCCTCCAGTACGAATTGTCGATCAAGAGTGCGATGACTCCATCTACGTTCGCAGATTCGACATGGGTGCTGAAAGCTTGCAACCAATCTGTGGCTACTTTTTTAGCATCGAGATCGACGGGGACGGTTGCTTCAAGCAAGTCAAGAGTGGGCAGAGGGATTCCAGATGATTGGTATGGCATGGTTGGTGTGCGGGGGATTCAGATGGGATGGTCTTTTGACTATCCACTTTGTCTCGATGCTTTATACATGTCTGCCACTCGGCTCGGCGAGGTTGTGTCATGGGTTTCGAGAACCAATGCGCAAGGGACCTCGGGCTCGAGCCGCATCTGACCGGTGACACTCCGGCCCAGGGCTGATACATGCGCTAATGAGATATGTCGCAGTGCCACCCGGATGTTTACATTTGTTGTTCAAAGCCGTCTCGTCTAGCCCTCCTCTTTTTTGAGTGCCTAAGCAAGTACAGTATCCACCTACAAACATTTCAGCTTTCTTCCAGTGAGCTCTTGGTCCTCGGACCGATAATATTACGCGAGGTCAAATTTCTGTCATATCGAAGAAGTTACTTCCTCGGGGACGGTCATTTCCACCTCGGTCTCTTTGCTGAAAGAACCCAACTGCACATATGGGCCTTGGCGATTAGAGCTCCACTTGATAGGGCATGTATACGCTCTAACTTTTAAGCGAAAGTTGCACCAGAAGCTTCGAAGGCTGCTTGTGGCATTGGTACTCGACTAAGAATCGGACCGTGACGGGCAACATGGCAGTCGCTGGATAATTTCCGAAAGAACTTGAAGCTTGAACATTTGACTTTCTCATGCCCACTCGCCACGTCACCGATTTAAAACTGAGAAGCCACGGTGGCATTCAAGTTGTCAACAATGGATGAAGCAAATGTCGCGGGGATCCAGGGTTATGACACTCCACGCTCCACAATGCGAACTCTTATCTCCACAATGCAACGAAGTGATTCAAGTTGCTTCGTAACTAAATCAACCCTTTGTCCCGAAAATAGCCAAGGTTTGACTCTTGCGGAGTCAAACGAAAATCTAGATATACAATGATTCCAGGAACATTATGATATCCAACGTACTTTCAATTAGGCAACGAGTAGACGGTATATGACCAGCATATAATGGGGCAAGATGCAACCCATGTCGGTATGTGCCATATTATTATCTAGTATGACAGTGCCGCCAAGACAGCCTGGGGAATCCGGAACACAACATTATTATTCCGCCAGATACAAACGAGTAAATCAATACTCACCCAAGCATCGTCGTCCCAAGGCTTAACACCCTGCGACAACAACTCATCCACCTCATCATTCGTAAATCCGCCGTTATCTATACGCTCATCCATTAGACGAGAATAGGTGTTCTTCCCGCCGCCTCTTTTGGTGCTTTCGGGTGCTTTCGTACGTTTCGATTCGCTGGTCGATTTCGGTCTGGTGCTTCTTCTGCCATTGCCTCCCTTCCTCTTACCAAGGTTGCCCCCATGGTTGTCTGCCTCTTTGGCATTGGGCTCCTCGCCCTTTCTGTCGCCCAGAGTCCGCGACACCCACAACAACCCACCCAACTCCCTAGCATCATGCTCCGCCGACCCCAAAAGGCTCTTTACCTTGGCTTTCTCTTCCCCATCGTTCCACCAGCCTTTCTGCGGAAGGAACTCTTTGCAGTGGGCGTAGATGCATTTTGAAGCGCCAAACCTGCAGGCGGAGAGAAGATAGTAGACACATACATTTTTACCGCTAAACAGCGCACTGATATTAATACTGGGTGAGCGGCAGAACGAACTATGGCAACGTACAGATCGTCCCTCACGCTCTTTTCATCCGGAGCATGCGAGAATGCACAGGCCTGCCCTTTGCTACATCCACTATGATTGTAGAAGCGACAGGCAACCCCGTTTCCAACATGATTACAGTCGCTCGAGTCAGAAATGGATGCGACTTCCAGTTTATCCTGGTCCGGATGGGGCCAGTCGGTTTGATGCGCACTATTGTCTTCCTTTGCCAGTATGCTTTCTAGCCCTTCGAGCATCGTTATTGACCTCATTTCATCTCTAGCTTCGGTGTTGGTTGGATCGTCACGGATAATTACCTCAAAATCTGGAAGAAACGCCGAAATCAGCAACAGGTGGCATGCTATCACCGTAACACACCTCTCATAGCACCTGTTATGAAACCCAGTCCTTTCCGAGCTACGCCTCGACGGAAACGAGCTTTGACGAGTTTGGGATCTAAACTGAGTGCATTTGTTGTTGCTAATTCCGCTTCATCGTACCTGGAAATAATGACATTAAACACGTATATGTCGAGGGGGGAGTACAGAGTGTAACTCGCCGCTCGAGCTTCAGAAATGCTGCCGCAAGATTCGAGTGATACAAGGGATTGGAACCAGACCATCTCAAGGCCTGGACGTAACAGTCTGCTGCCTCGGAGTACTCTCCAGCTCTAAAATGTTCGTTACCCTTGCGACAATTCGTTCTGAGAAGGCAACTTTAGACAACGAAATGATAGTACAACTCACAGATTCTTTGAGCGCATCTGCTTTGACTTGGTTCTGTGCTGAATGTGCGGCACGTTTTAAGGCACGCTCTGTGAGGTCATTTTCTCTGCAGTTCGTAACACTTTCTGAAACCGTTGTTGTACCGCTTCCCCCTATAGAATTGGATTGACTGTTTTTGTCGTGCCCAGACACAGCGGCCTCGGGCAACTTGGAAATAGCCGTCGCAAGAACTTGCAATTGAGAGGTTGTGAAACCAGTGAGATCCAGTTGTGAATCCCCGCGGTTGTCACAATCGGAGTCCGAGTCTGAGTGCAGCCAGTCTGCTAGTGAAGGCGGCTCAGGAGAACCTGAAGGCTGAATAGGCGAAGGGTAGTGTCCCCTGCGTTGAGAATCAACCCAAAGTGAATATGCTTCTGGGTCCATGGTGTAGCTGCGACTAACAAATGCGACGCGTCGGCGGAGCCCGACTCGGAGAACTTTGAAAAAGGCTCGCCGCGTGGGTCACGGGAATAATTCAGAGCACGTGATACATGCTTCCGCTGCCGTATGGCAAAACCATGTTGGCTCGACTGTATTGAGCCACATAATTCTCTTTGGTAAATAATTTAGGGTTGAGACAAAGAGAAAACAGAAAATATACATGCATCGAAGTTCGGTGTAACCCGTATTCGTCATATTCTATCCGGATCCACTTCCCACAACGACCCACACCGCCAAACAGACCAACAAGAGGCAAGACAAGATCACCCGAACCTCTTCCCCCGCCGTCGACCTATCCAGCACAAGTCGAAGCACGTTCCCGCCATCGCTCTTCCGCCCCGGATATCCAGCAGGTCTCAAATCACGAGTATACCTTTTTGACCAGTCGTACGCGCCAAAGCCCCATGGCCAGGTGCGCCGGTGCTTCTCGCGCGCCGTAAGACTCAATGGGAGCCCATGTTCATCACACTTGAGGTTGTATGTGCCTGTGGCCCTTGCGGGGGGTAGAATTGACAAGAAAGGCAGGGCGAAGAGAAGTGGGAGAGGTTGGCGAGCTGGCAGGAATGTTAGGTTGAAGGTTTGCAGGCGGGAATTCGCACGTGCGATGCGCACGGCGCCCGAGGAGATGGTTTCATCACCAGGGTATCTAACGATTGTGAGGGAGAGGAAGCGAAGCTTGGTAAAATTGCCAACGTGTTTTGAGAATACTTCCTGTAGAGCAAAGATAAATTTTCAAAAGGCAAACGATGACGAGAGACTTGCCAGTTGGAAAGACGGTTTGTGTGCACAAGTCAGTTCAAGATGTTCCACCATGGGGCATGCAGTAAAGAGTGAACGTAGGAGACTTGCACTATCATACATCGAGTGAAGTACGAAGGAGACTTTGAGCTTGGTTAAATTTCTGAGATTCTGGAGGGCCACAGCAACAGCCAACGGTGTGAGCTCACGAGTGAGCATCGGGTCACAAAACGTTACGGATTTCAGCGACGGATGAATACGATGTAGCGTTTGAAATTGCTCCAGTGTCCCCGTGAATTCCTTGAGGTGTGGCAGTGCGTCCGCACTAAGATTCGAGAGGCGAGTGTGGTGAATGTTGTGTCTGGAAAGGCTTATGCTCTCTAAAGCGTCGTGGGCTTCGAGAAAAACTACGAACGGACGCTTCGCATCGGGGTCGGCCAATGCTGTCTGCCAGTCGATAATAATGTCCCCGAGAGTCAATTTCCGCAAATTCGGCCATCGGCCTGCGACAAGTTGGTGTGCGTCCGTGGGATGAGGTGAGCTGCCAGCTATGGTTAACTCTTCCAGATTTGGACTCCGTTTGAGCATAAGCCATAGTTTTTGAGCTGCGGGCATGTCATCTGCGCTAACATGAGGCAAGCGAAGAGCGGATAAGCAGGGACACCTACCATCCAGAAAGAAATCCACATGGTTCTTGTAGTAGCCTGATTTAAGGCTTAACGAGAACCCAATCAAGTCAACGAAGTCGAATGCCTGATGGTGACGACATTGTTTTTGTGTCAAATAATATCGCTAACTGAGAGTACAACGAGAGTACGTACATGGCTGTGTTGGGCAGGAAGATCGAATCCAACACTGGTTGAGATACGTCGTAATAGTGGGCAATTCACCCTGAGCGAAAACCACATCTGGTCGTCTGGAGGCAGTTCCTCCGCATCCCACTCAAAGGAGGTCAAGGCATCCAAGCGTGGAGCCAGCCACACGATAGCAGAACAAGTGAAAGCCCTGTAGAGCGCACGACATTTCCTTTCTCCCCCCTTCTCGGGGCGAACAACCAGCTTTCGGACATGACGAGCGATGTCTGGACGCTGCCGAAGCATGCCAAGCGTTAAAGCACATTGCTCGGGGGATTCTAGAGTGACATCCCCATAGAGTACGGGGACGATGTTCGCGAACAAACGGCTAGACTGCAGATGCGTTCACGTCAAAGAGCCATCTTGGACTCGAATATATAGCACTAGCCGTGAGACTGAAGTGGAGTATATTTGAGCGTGGGAGGTATGTTGC
>QLPF01005087.1:0-119575 GCA_003314045.1 Hygrophorus pudorinus | reverse complement strand
GGCATTCGCCGATGCAGCCTCGCCATGCCGCTTCAACTGCTTCAAGCCATGTCTCTCCTTAAAGCATGTCAACCAGCCATGGCTCAACTTCAACCTCTCGTCTTCAGGGATTCCAACCAAATTTGCAAATGCATTCCATTTCTGACGAAGGACTTCCCCTGTAAGCAGAACTCGGTCCCGCATCGCTTTTGAAACCCAGAGGTCCATCATCTCGGAAACATCTGGGTGCTCAGTTTGTTGAACTCGCTTGGCCGTTCGATTGCTTTCCTTGCCACAGTTTGCCTGACCCCACCGCTCACGCCATTTGGTTTCATCTCTGACCCAAGATGAAACCAATGGCTGTCCGATTCGAAGGTTAGGGTAGATGGGGTCAAAATGCTCTGCCGTGGTGGTTTGGTTTGCGCCGTTCTTGTGGTGCCAATCAAGGATTTCAATTCGTTGTGCTAGAGTCGCAACCTCTTTCTTAGTGAAAAGAGAAGTGGCCGCAGGCTGACCAGACCGTTTTTTAGGCTCTTTAGGGTGCTTCTCACGATCGGAACCTTCATGAAAAAATGTCAGCGGTTTGCTTCCATGGAATGTAAAAGTTTGTACGTTTGCGCTTGTTTCCTGCCACTTTCAATAAATCTCCTGCCCATACTCTTAGCTTCTTCACAATTGCCTTTCCACCTTCATCCAGCCTTTCGAAACCTCTCTCATAGTCCGAGGCTCCTTCCAGCTCCTGTATAATACGATCCTCGTCAACAGTGTTTGCCTCTTGGTCCAACCATTGCTCATCAGCTGATGAAATGGCTTCCCCTTGAGATAGCTTCGCGTTTAATGCTTCTTTGCGACCCCGGATTTTTTTGGAGAATTTATCGAGACCTTTCTTGAGAATATCAAGAGGTTTCAGAGCCATGGTAGAGTCCTTTCTCAGGTCAAAATTAAATTGTTTGTTTCGATCTACTGCTGAGCGGCCGCACTGGCCAGGGACACATGATCAATGTGATCCGCTGCAAGTTCACAACCGGCAGTGAATTCATCAAATGACTACTAAAATAGTACTTATACCTATGGGTTTTTGTGGCGGAGCGGTATGGGTTATGGGTTATGGGAGGTTTATGGGTTATGAGGTCTAAATCCCTGTCTACCAACTCGGTGGACTGAAAAAAGTATGGGATATAAGAGGTTATGGGTTACCTAGGGTATGGGTTAAGAGGGAGTCGACTGTAATTACCACTGCGCATAAGCCCTATTGTTACATAATTGTGAAAGTTTACAGAGCGTAATTTGCTTCATTGAGATCATTCAGGCTTTGGCATGACAAAATCGTTGTCCAGCTTCCATTTGGCAAATACAGTACGGCAAGTACTGTCCACATACATTCTGAATCAGTTGGCACCACATATGGACAACTCCTTCATCTCCTGCAATACACCTTCGACCTAAAGGGTATTTCATATATCGTTGAAAATGAACGAAGAGACAAACAAACGCACTTGTGCATCTAATTGACCCGCTGCATAGTCGTCCCGAACGTTGTCCGCAAAATATCTTTGCACGCCACTCATTTTCTCGTATCCTTCTTCTGCGAATTTGCACTGCATTCGAATCATGGATTCAAAGCTGGGATCAAAGTATGGAACGCGCAGCTCGAGAAGTTGAGGCAACTCGGCGATCAGCTGGTCATTGAGCGTGTCGAAAACTTCCTTGGCGTCATCATGTTCTTGCTGGGCCTATTGTCGACTGTCAAGATAAGAAGATGGGGTCGATCACGTTTATTTACCTTGGGCAGTTTCGTAGGGTCATCGCTAGGCTTGTCAACAAGTTTTCGCATTTTGCTCCTGGCGGAATCATAGTCTAGTAGCTGGTAAAGTGTCAAAAACGGCACACGGCCGGTGGAAGACAGGTTTACTTTCTTGTTCCGCTTTGAGATGTGCTCATTGATGACCGGGAAATAAGCGTTCATCTTGCCCAAAGGCTCAAGAATTGTAGTCCTATAAGGCGCATCCTGAGAAGTGTGTTAAATGAAGAATCGATGGAGACTGAAAGAAACGCACGAGTTCTCTTCCGATACCCTCGTCTAGATCGTCTACCGATTGCTTGTAGGCATGAGCGGCCATCGCACCCTCTGACGTCCGGTCGGAGGCACTGTAAAATGTATCAAGAGTTTCCGCTAGCCGACTTTGAGCGGCCGTCATGGCTTGAATCGTGTTTTAACATAACATTCTAATGACAAGTTTGAAACGCGAATTATTCACCTCTCATTGCGTCAAAGTACGCCTTGCTGCCCTTCTGAAGGGCTAGACATTCTTTCTCATACCTTGATATATCCCAGCAAATCAGCATCGCGCTTGAGATCCTAATCGGAAACGTACGTCTTGAATTTGACCTCCTCGTCTGCAAATTCCCGGTCGACGGTACGTTCAATCTGCCCGGTCTTTTGCAGAAGCTGAGGAAAGTGTAGTCAGCGTGGTCAGATCCCTGAAGTCAGTAATGCTGTACTGTAGTTCCCGCTCTGTTCACAGACTTCTTGAATCTAGGAGAGTAGCATTCGGATGAAGCCTGAAACCTATGACAGAAGACAACGCACCCTGACCAACTCATATCGAAGTACCTCCAGGCCGCTGGAGTGTTTCGAGGCCTTCGATTATGAACGTTGTGTACGAACTCCTATAAAGGTTACTTGGCACCGCAGTGGAAGTTTGGTGGACGGTAAGTCCCGGTCATCCTGGCCCAAATCAATGTGTTGCTTCGCGCCATACAAACTGACGTTGCATTCACGGAAAGCAATATCAATCCCAATAATTGATTAACTCAGTATACACAAATTCATGAACCGGTATATTTTATTTGGGCGCTGATGATTTCTTTACTACAGTATCGGTTGTTCAAAAAACTTTAGCGCCGTATTTGGAGTTCGCTTTGTGTTTTAAAAAATGTTTGATTGAGCAAACGATGATAACGAAGGACATGCAGTTGCGAGAAAATATTAAATGATGTAGACGTGTTCAGAGCATAGAAGAGGTCGAAGGCATAATGCATATATACAAGGTCTATTCCTATAAAAATGTAACCTGATCCGAATGAGAATGCAAGAACGAAAATACAAAATCAGAATAAAACTTGTGAAAAAGGGAAAAAAAACATATACAACATAACCTGGTACGTTCAGACCGTTCCGAAACTTGTCAACGCCATACATCCCGCCCACGCCATCTCCACGGCGGCCCTGCCAATCGGACTCAAGATCGCCTCCTCTTCCCATTCACCTGCATCGGGGTCTATCTGGCGCTCGGGCATAGGCAAGCAGAGTCCCATCTTCACCAGACCCTCGGGCACGATCTCGACATGGTCCCGCCCAAGACACGTCGCGATCACAAAACTTTGCTGTTCTGACTGATTCAAAGATGGGATGTACTGCACTGCCTCCCACATCGGACCAATCATTGACAGACCATCGCTCGGCAAGCGAACCCCAGACCCACGCAGTTCATTGTAGCCTACCACACGTGCAACAGCGCGGAACTCGGACAACATGATACCACGTTCTTCAGGAATGCTCGCAGACTCCCTGGACGACGACGTTTGAGGTCGAGACTTTCCTTGTACCTTCTCGATCGGCTGGTCAAAAGCGACAAAGTACACCAGAAGGTATTGGCGATCTTCTAATGGCGGGTCATATTCAGGAATTTCCGTAGTGCCATATGTAGCGGATGTTGTGGATGTTGGATCAGTTTCGCCAGGCCAAAGCGGAAGTAGCATATACAGGGAGTCGTCGGGTACCTGCTCGAGAATATTGACATTCTCCAACTTCTTCGGACGAGTGCCCCTTGTCCGAGTCGGTTTCGAAGAGCTGGCTGGTAGCAGCCCGACGCCCATGAACGAGGTATTCAGATTGTGAATGACTCGATCCGTCTCCTCCTGCCTGGCCCTTCCTACCAACGACAGCCACGGAGCCTTGTATTGACCCTCGAGTGACGCAGACGTTGGGCCCGCAGGATAATTCGGCGGCTGCACGGCCGCTCTCGGACCGGGACGGAGGAAGCGTCTGAAAAATGATGGGTTGGGGTCTGGTTCTGGGAGACGATTGTCGGCATTGGCGCGTACATATTCGATGACGCTGGAGTCGAGCGTGGCATAAGTTTCGGCGTGCGGCGTACGCGAAGGGGGTCCTTCCCGATCAAACGAATCGCGGTGACCAGCTGAAGTATTCCAGCTGCGGTAGCTATATAACTCACGGACTGTAGACTGATCGGACACGGAGGTTCGCGACAGAGATGTCGTATGAAGGGAATTGGCCGTCGAAGGCCTGGTGCTGGCGGCGCGTGCGACTGAGGGAGATCTGCGACGCAAGAACTCGGTTGACTTTTCCCTGCGGACAACAGTTGGTGCCGGAGGGTATGTATGTACTACTGGAGGTGCCAATGACGAACTCCCCGTTGATGAAGTCACGGAGTTGGTCGAGCTAGTGCTGCCAACGCTGCTTGTCTGGCTGTTGGACCCCTTGCCTTTCTTGGCCTCCTTCTTGGCTTTAGCCGCCTCCGCCGCCTCCCTCTTTTTTCTTTCCTTTTCGGTTTCCTTCTCTCTCTTGTCCTTGCTTGAAGCCCTATCACTGCTATGATCCGGGTCTTCCAGTAATCCATGTGTGGCCAACTTACTCGTGGTCTTGGTGCTGGTGAATTGTTCCTGCACCCGCTTGGGCGCTAACAATATACCTGGCCTGTTTCTATGGCGGCTACCGAGGTTGTGGGCTCGATAAATGGAAAATGCAAAGGTGCGAGAGTGTTTATGGATTGTGACGCTTGGTCCTCCGCGAGTATTGCCTCGTGAGTACGGATCGATGATATGCCGCAAGTTCAGTCGCTGGTGAGGCAGTTTGGGGGGATCTGCTTCTTGTCATAAGGAGCACAAAGGAAAGAATTAGCGTGGGATAAATAATAATTGTGCTTCCTTTCAGTCAATGACGACTCACGTTGAACTGTTTGCCTATCGACCTTGAACCTTCCAACAAACTCGCACCGCCAAATTTCCTGCGACCCAGGCAACATGCCCGCCTCTGACTTATTTTTGTCTACGGCTTTCTCCTTCCCCTTCCCCTTTGCCTTCTCCTCCGGTATCCGCAGGGTATCACTGAAGCTGCCCCTCGGACTAAGCTTCGACTCCATTCCCCGGGTACTCAAGGTACCCATTCCGTCCGCCTTCTCCCGCTGGAAACTCCAATTTCCAACTCGACCACCGTCCCACTTCCGAACATGCCTCGCAAACGTATCGTCTACGACTGTCCCCACAGTCCCCGTACTCGGTCTTCTTCCAGCTGCATTCCAGCCCCAAGCGAACCCACCTTGTGACGAACGACGTTGCTGCGCCTGCACATACGAAAGTGCATCGGAGGATCGGCGACCTGCTGCGCCACCAGCTCCGAGGACATACTCGAGATTGAGACCCAGCTCCTGATAGACATTGTTCAAATCGGGAACTTCATTTTGTTGCTCGTGTTCTTGTTGCTGTGCCTGTAGGTGGGCTTCGAGACTTGCCCAGTCACCTCTGCTCAACGGTTCGCTCTTCGGCTCAGGTCCACCTCCACCGCCGGCATTCAACGCCCTCAAGTCGTCGTCCAAGCTTCTACTCGGTCGCCGGAGCGTAGCTATGCTGCCATCTCTCTCCTTTCTCGCATCCCCGATGGCTTCCGCCGTGGCTGTACCTCCGTGACTGCTCGCAACGGCCCAGGGAATGCCCATTGGTAGACTGCCCCTACGAGAATACATATGTGTTGCACTCGAAAAATCCTCATCCAAGGACGTGTCCTCCGTATCTCGAGCAAAAGTAACAGGCGAAGAGGACGATCTGTAGTCGAAGTCGTCATCACTACTGAGCTCCAAGGGCGAACTCGCTCTCGAAGAGGGCCGTGAGCCAGACCCAGACCCATTGCTGCGCACAGAGGCAGAGGAAGTAATGAAGTTCCGTTCGCCAAAGGTATATTGGGAGGAGTCTGATATTCGATGTTGTTGCATCTTGGCGGAAGGCGAGGTATGGAGGTAATTGGAAACGGCGGTGGGATCGTGGCCGGCGGTAGATCTGCCAAGTGACTGTCTGGTATACGGACGGGTTACACTGGAGGTACTATAATAATTCTGATCACGCGTCGAGCGTCGTGTCGCCGTGGACGGAGACGGGGGACCTCGTGTTTGCCCCTGGGCCTGCGCTGGATGACTGCTGTGACCTGGATATACGGACACGGAAGGACGTGGAGTGCGATCTGCGCTGGCTCTGCGGTTGACAGTGGTCAGCGGGCTGATCATATCGTCCGGCTCGACATCTGCATCGTAAGACGGAGATGGGGAGGGCGAGAGAGAGGGACGGGCGGCTCCAAAAGTGAAAGTGGAGAGACCCTGGTAAAGGTCATCGTTCGCTGGGTCTGATGTGTCCATCTGGGGATTCATGGCCGGAGATTTAGAGGGGCTGCTGACACGGTCCCCAGCTGCGGAAGAAGAAGAAGCGAAAAGATGAATGGCAGGTAGCGAAGTGCGCCGAGATGTGGATGGGGAAGGGGGCGTTGCGGCTCCGATGCGGCGGGGAGATGTTCGGACCGTCGAAACCGGCGAGATGCCCTGAATTCTACATTCACGGACCAAGTAGAGTCAGAAGAGACACGGTGAACACGGTATATACACACTGTGTGACATTGCTCTTTTTCTTTGATTCCAAGCCAATGATATCGTCGTCATCGTACAGGTTAAGAATTCGCCTGCCAATAGTGCCTTTTGACATGGTGGGGCTGGCAGAGGCTTCGCCAGTGCCAGGAGCAGATGACTGGGGATTGAGGGGTGCCAGTGGGGAACGAGAGGTATGAGAAATCTGTAGGACGGTACTTGGCGGGATTATTGGTCTGTGACTTTGAGAATTCTGGGAAGGAGGTTGAAGTACAGTGTCTGAACGAGAGGAGCGACGGCCAGGATTTGACCACAGCATTTACGTTGTCACTGTTTCATACGACGAGCTCGAGGGGAGATGAGGGTTACTGGGCAAGCCTGAGGAAGTACAAGACTTTACAAAAGTGAATAGTCCCACGTGGCTATTATAGAACACGTGATTACTAGCACACTAGCAGAGTCCGGTGCTTTAGGGCGCCATAGTGATCCCTTTGTGCGTACTCTAACTGTAAATAATTACTCAACCGGAAAAACTTGGTATCGGCAGAAGGCATGCTTCCAATTATAAACAACATATAGTTGTGACAGCTACGGACAACCAAAAAACAAGATACCAATTTCTTCTACCCCTCCAGGATTAATACCTATCGAGGTGGGTATACAAGTGAACAAGGTGAGTGATGGACATCAACAACACGGGGGACAATTTATCACGACCTGACAACTGGTCAGCGTACGTTCCTTTGCACTCTTATAACAAGAGAGGGACAGAACGGAGAGACGACGCACATTTTGTACTGTACAGTATGCTCGACGTCATTCTGGACCTGGTATTTTACGATAATATCAAGGTCACGGTTGTTCCGCGCGTTGGGCGCACAGGACAACAAGCCGGTAATAGCTTCGCCTCGTGACACAGTCATCGTCGACGGCGTGTAGAATACAGTTTGTCTGCGCGAAGAAAGGTTGGCAAGATTAGCTGTAAATAAAATTTATTAGACTCACTTCCAGTGGGTATATTGAGCGTGCGGTCCAGTGGAGAACTGAACCTTCTTGTGGGTGCAATCAAAGGAGATATCGAACCACGCTAAAAAGGCATGGACGTCTAGAAACGGCAAGCGTCAGACGGCTATACGCAGAAGAGACCGACTACGTACAGTCGTTACGGGTGGGCGTAAGGGAGAAGGGAGCTTCAAAGGTAAGGTCTTCTTTTTTGGCAGTGAGCAAGTCGATGTGCTGTGTAAAAAATCAGAACAAAGAAAGTGACGACGGTCGGACGAAATATACCTTGATCATGCAGGGATCGGTGACAACGGCCTTCAATTCGACCGTGTCCACCAACGGTTCGCGAAGTGCGATGTCTTTGATGCACGAGTAGTCGAATCCGTAGACGTTGTCCCAGACTGTGACCCGTCGCTATAACCTTAAATCCGGCAAACGATAAAATTTCACGTACAGTTAATCTTCTCCTCTTTGTAATCTTGGTCTTCTATCGCTGCCAGATACAGCGTCGCGGTGTCAGGAAAAATCAAACCTCCTTGCTTGAGGTACTTGTCCCGTGCAAGGAGGACGGTGTCGAGCATGGACTCATACAGAAGGAAATAGCCCATCCATTCGGAGATGATGATGTCAAATTGCTGAACTGGTAACTCGGCCTCTTCAAGTTTACCTTTTACGAGTGTGATGGCTGCCAGGGTGACGATCGATGAGCAACGTGTGTAACACTCGAAGAGCAGCAGACACGCTTACTATCCTTGAAACCGTTGGCCTCGATGATTTTTTGTGCTTGGTCGATGATATTCGACATGTCGATCTGAAAGATCTCAGCATAGGAATTGATCGACACATCAGTACGCACTCCTACGACGTGCTTGGCGCCCGCCTTGGCAGCGAACATGCTGAGAATACCTGTTCCGCATCCCACGTCCAGTACGGTCTTGCCCTTGAACAAATGGCCGTTGTTCAAGATCGCAGCACGGTATGACCCCGTCCGGACGGTGTCCTTCAACATCTCTTCATGGATGCCTGGATCGAAACAACATTTATTTCCGTAGGTTGGTTTTTGAGAATAAAAGTTGACCCACCAAAGTGGGCATACGAGTCCGCATAGCTATTGAGAGTTCAAAAAACAAACAGATGAGATGGGATTAGATTATTCGTGCGCCCAATCTTGCAAGCTACAAGAGAGTGCGAACTAATCTCTCGAGGTCATGCTATCTGGCGTTGCCTGGTCTGGGGTGACATGATGGTTTGAAGATGGTCCAGCGTTCGACATTATGTGAAGCGTTGTCGATGTCGATGAACTGAAAATGAATGGCTTTTCCGCCGAAGTCGAGTGAAAAAAAGGACCCGATTAGGATGCCACATGGCGAAGACAACAGACAACAACAACAACCTTGTCGCGGGTGGGCGCAGCGTCCGCAGCATAATACCATTCGTCAGCCAGTACTGCGCCGACGTACTTAAGTCAACTGCATCATGATTGTCGACACCAACGAACCTGAAATGGTGCGTCCATTTTATCACTGAGTATTCATTCCGCTAAGTTCTACCCAGACGCCGCAGGAAAACCCTCCTTCATATGATTTGGCCACGGGGAGTGATAACTGTGCGTTTCTCTTATATTTGAATCTGGCTAACCTTAACAACGTTACTAGTCCCGTCTGCGCCACACGATCCCAGTCCAGCACCAGTGGCCAAGGGCACACCGGCGTTGGATGTCAAACATCCACAGCAGACGTATAATCCGTCTCCATCTCAAGCTGGGCCTTCCATGCCACCTACATCTGTGTATCACTATGTGAATCCAATAACCCATGACCATGTCGCATCACTGCTCCCCCCAGATCATCCGGAGATGATATGTCTGCAGGCGGGCGGACACATGCCAGAGACGAGATTCGGTGTACTGGGTACGTTCATGATTGTCCCACGGCTCCCCATACTCACTACACGTTCTTTCAGGCATTCTTGTCGCAGTGCTCTGGTTTCCGATTGGGATCGGCCTGTGTCTACTTGATCGCCGGGTCAAGTGCCGACGGTGTGGAGTGATAATCCAGGATAGTATTTGCGGTTGAGGATTTCGTTCAGACTATGACTTATAGTACGGACCGGCTGTATACGTAAATACCCATCGATATGTCTTTTTTGCATCGCGTAATAATAAGTGGAGGGAAAGAAGGGTGGCAACGTACGTACGACGGCGGCCGTTCGGTACCGCTGGGGGGTTGCGCTCATCGAGGACGTCGACTTGGAATATATGATTTCGTCTGAGAAGGGATGACAAAGACGGGTTGGTTGACAAAGACAAGGGTTACCTAACGTGCGGGAACGCAACTTGATTACTATCATTCACATCACTTCAGTCAGGACGAGGCGCTAGGAATACGATATACAAACACGTAGGATTCTAATACAAAAGGATGTTATGGACGACAACACCTATCCATATATAAAAACGAGTCCGAGTGCCACTGGTACTGCGATAACGACGACAATACACCGCTCCTCCTCCTACATCTAGGGCTGATTATTTTCGTCCGATTTGGCTTCTCCTGAATCATTCTTGAACTCGTTAGAGCCCTCCAGACTGGTCGACCCCTCCTGATGCGCACCGTGATTGTTGCTGCCACGGGCAGCCCCATTGGGTGGTAGCATCTGTGTCTGACCAAGGGCAGCACGCAGGGCGGTGTTTTCGATTCTTAGCTGTTCGACGATTGCACGACACTCCTCCCAACGCCTATTGGCTTCGTCTGCTGAAGCAAGAGCAGCATCTAGGAGCTGTGACCGTGATTCGAGAGATTTTACGTGTCTGATGGTGAAAAAAAGATGAGATGGAAAAGAGGGGAATGAGAGATGATACCAACTGGTCGCGACGCTCCCTAAAAGCACGCTGGGCCTTTCTGTTTTGCTCTGCGCGTTTACTTGAACTTAACGGCCTACCGGGTGCAGAGTTTGCGGGTGGTGATTGGGATGAATGACCCTCGTGGGGGTGTTGCGGTTGTGGTTGTGGTGGTAAACCAGCTGGAGAATAGTCTGAGGGTGCGTACTGATAGCCGTGCGGAATGGATTGTTGTGGTTGGGGTTGTTGGATGTGTTGGGGTAGACCGGAAATGTCATCTGGAGAAGACTTTCGTTTTCTTGAATTTCTTTGAATTGGAGTTGAGGATATATCACGAAGACGAATTGTAGAAGATTGTTGGTGATGGATTTGATGTGAGAGTTGTTGCTGCTGGATAACGTTTGGATGATCTTGGTTATAAGACAACATCGTTAAAATCTTTCAACTGTCCTTGCCCGACTAGTATTAGTAAGTATATTCACGTGATCTACCGGCTTCTCTCGGCTAATCACGTGTCGTTACATCCGTGATCCTCGCATCCCACTGATAACGCCCGTACAAATCCATTCACAGTAACTGACGCTGCCTGCGTTCATCCGACCAAGTCCCTTGACCCTCGTTACCACCACATGGGGATACCGGTGCT
The DNA here is from genome assembly GCA_003314045.1 of Hygrophorus pudorinus. Lineage (NCBI taxonomy): Eukaryota > Fungi > Basidiomycota > Agaricomycetes > Agaricales > Hygrophoraceae > Hygrophorus > Hygrophorus pudorinus. The sequence goes on along the minus strand of QLPF01005087.1, from coordinate 108,459 downwards.
TTTCTAGTCTTGTTTGGTCTTGTTTGTCGGCACCCTGGCAACCAAACAGTGACTGCGCAGCCGTTCCTCGGACCCGGGTACCATGAGACACACCGGGTACGGTCCATACCCACCCGTGTGACCGAGGTTAGTACAGCTTGGATGGACGTCGGTGCTAGCGTGCTCCCGACCCACATGGTGATCTCCGTGGGGACTTTGATCAACAAACGTAAATAGTAAATCCCAAGGCGTGAGGTCACGTTATCAGAATCCGGCGGTCTTTGCTGTCAGTGCCGTCGGATTTGGACCAACACTAAAGGCTACTTCGGTGCAAGCCAAGAGAACGCTGAAGGGTGAAAGGCTCATAAGAAGTTCCCTAGTAGATCATGCTGTATTGGGGTGGCGAGCTCATAGGATTAAAAACGCCATGCTGCTAGACTCGAATGCTGCTGGGCACATTGTAGCCCCACACTATCCGAGGTTTCCTGTAATTCATTTCGAGTTGTCAGAGTGCATTTCAAGTCCAAGTCCAAGTCCATGTTCTCGGCTCCATGTATTGGAAGGTCGCGGAGTCTGAAGTGCGTGGGAACACTGGCATTGCAAGTTCTTGTTCTCGCCTCAGGCTGTACTAGTACGTTGACCTTTTGCCATGGCTGCCGCCCCCGCCCTTCCCCCAGATGGCATTACCAGTGTGTCTCCGGAAAAGCCGTCCTTGCGCAAGTTGTTCTCGAACTCGCGACGCAAGTTATCCAAGAAAGGGCACGGGGCGGGTGAAACGCGGGTCCAAAGTGTCCAAGGATCACGACAGCTTTTGGACGGCAACGGTGGTGGGTGTAACTCATATCAGTAACCTACCACAATACTTAAACCTCCTAGCGACCTTGGCCGAAGAAGTACCCTCCAAAAGTGGGCAGGCCCCGCCTTCTTCGCTCATCCAGTCTACTGGACCGTCAGTGGAACCCATTGCCTCAACTTCGTCTTCACAAGTACCGCAGATAGATGAGCCAGGTAAGGACAAGGATGCAGATAAGGAACAAGCCTCTGTCACTACTACTCTAACTGGCGCTCATACGCAAACGCGTCGCATAGACAACAAGTCTGAGGGCGCACAGTCCTCATCCTTTACGCCTTCTATTGTCAGGACAAAAGCACCCAGCACGCGGTTAAAGCCATCAATTTTCACCCGCCTCATCCGGAAAGTCGTGCCTTGTACTGGACCTACGCGCCGTCGATCGGTAGGCGATGGTTCATCAGACAAATCAGAAGTGAACTCGGTCGCACCAAGAGAGATACCGCCGAGCGTCAAAATTCCCGATATGGCTCAACAAGCGCCTACTGTATTGGCCATCTCCCAACCTGCACTAGCATCTCTAGATCAACACGCGTCTCCCAACGATGTACCTCCAGCGACGGATATCGAGGTCATCGTAGAGCCTCCAGCAAGCTCTCATACACTACCGCAGGCGGAGACGGACGGTCTGACATCGGGAGCAGTGCAGCCCCCAGGCTCCACTGGTGTGGAGATTGCTCAAAACCGCACGCACGACTCTGCAGACGAATCGGACGAAACTATCCTTACGGATGAGATTGAAGATGGTAACGCGGCGGATGGCGAAGATGAGGAAGAGAGATTGATCAAGAAGGGCGGCGCAGGTATTCCTATAGGTGCTGTGTGTAGCCCTTGTGTAATTTAGTGTCTCAGTTTCATGTTCTAACCGACACGTTTCGCGGTGTTAGGATGGTGTCCCAAGGCCGCTGTTACCTCCAATTTCACCCCAACACGCCGGTCGAAAGTGTCTGGTACTCGATCTCGACGAAACTCTAGTGCACAGCAGCTTTAAAGTTCGTTCTTTCCGTCCTCCTCTTGATTGAATGGTTGAAGTAACCCTAGGAGCTCCTCCAGGCGGTCCAACAAGCTGACTTTATCGTCCCCGTCGAAATTGAGTACCATTGGCATCATTTCCACGTCCTCAAGCGACCTGGCGTGGACAACTTTTTGAAACAAATGGGAGAGATATACGAAGTGGTCGTATACACTGCCAGCTTGAGTAAAGTGGGTTCTCACAGAAAACCTTATTTGACACACCAATGACATGTATTCATAGTATGCTGACCCCGTTTTGGACAAACTTGATATCCACCACGCAGTCACACACAGACTATTCAGGGAAAGCTGCTACAGCCATAGAGGAAACTATGTTAAGGTATTGAAAGATCCATCTGACTGCTGATTATCATCTTACTCGATTTCTAGGATCTTTCACAACTAGGCAGACCAATAGCGGACACTATCATTCTGGACAATTCCCCAGCATCGTACATCTTCCATCCGAACAACGCTGTACCGGTATCTTCGTGGTTTAACGACCCTCATGACACGGAGCTCGTTGATCTAGTGCCCTTTCTCGCCGACCTGACTTCAGTGAATGACGTACGAGGCATTCTAGACGGCAACATATAGCGAGCTCCATTCCTTTCATACATCACCCCGGCGTCATCTTCACCTTGCGGTCACTGTTATACCGATTAGTGTTGATATCGACGACGGAGAGCCGAGCTATAAAGGTGACTCTAAGGGCTAGAGCGGGCATATTGACAAGATGATGATATTTCAACAGGGGTATTTGGATAGCAGGGGTGATTCCGGGGAAACTGTCCACCGATCGTCGTGCAGTGTTGCGCGGGCTCGGCACATCCTCCATAATACTGTATATATTTAATTCATTGTTATCCTGACCCTCGCCTTGATTTATACATTGGTTCAAACATTGTATCTATCCCTGAGCATCGGACCACCCGGAATCTGTCTGTCTTGCAGGAATTCCTGTGACCACTGTAGGTTGTCACGTCCACCAGTCTTGTATCCCCTTGTACCTCGACCACCACAGCATGTCTTCGCCAAGGACCTCGAAAACGGGTAAGAACTTGGGGAGTCGACTCGAGTTTCTCAATTCTCATTGAATTTCTCGGTAGCTACCTCGACGACTGTGAAATATTATCTCATAGCCTATAACGTCCTCTCAGCAATAGGATGGTCTTACGTTCTGCTCCTCACCCTTGTCCAATTATCAAACATCGATGGTCGGAATTCCGCAATATCCTCACCCAGACCTCAAACAGCTTCCTCGACGCTCGCCCGTCTCCTTTCCTCCATCCCTTACTTCAGATCATCGGGCCATATTCCTGCTTTACCTGTCGAGTCCCGTATCCCACCGTATTTGCTGCCCTTGTACAACCGAGCGGCTACAACCTATGCCCGTGTGGGTGCGCAGACAGCCTTCGTACAAAGTTTTGCCGCACTTGAGGTGTTGCATGTCTTGCTCAAATGGGTCAGGAGTCCCCTGCAAACTACAGCCATGCAGGTATCTAGTAGGCTATATGTAGTATGGGGCATCACAGAGCAGTTTGATGCGGTGAGTGCCAAGACCGCTGCTTTCCCCCATAAACTCAAAGCGCCCCTGGTCGATGAATAGACGCGCACAAACCCTATATACGCCTCGATGGTTTTCGCGTGGTCTGCAACCGAAGTCATCCGTTACTCCTTCTACGCCTGCAACCTGCTCGGATACGAACCGTACTTCCTCCTTTATCTTCGCTACACAACCTTTTACGTGCTCTATCTCGTCGGTGCACCTTCCGAGGCATTGATCATCTACTCCACCCTCCCAAAGTCATCTCCAATCCCAAGTTTGACGTCGTGGATGCAGGGCATGTGGAGGCCCAATGACTATCTCCGCGCTGCGATGTTTGCTATTTGGTGGCCAAGTGCGTGTACTGTGGCTCGTTTGACTCATATTCACTAATACACACCTTATCAGGTTTGTATGTTATGTATACTCATATGATCCAGCAAAGACGCAAAGTCCTTGGAAGCAGCCCCGGACAAACATTGGCAGCGAAGGTAAAATCCAAGGCACAATAATCGGTCAACTCGAAGGCGTTCATAACGATAACAATTTATATATTTCCCTGTTTATATATTTCCAACACTGTTGCGATTAAAGAAGATGCGGGTTGAGCCGAATAAAACTACGTCGGGCACAATACCGTATTGGAGGTTAATTCTTGTTATTGACACTGGGTGAGAACCCCACTCGGGCGCCGTTGGAATAATCAAATGTTGAGTACCCTAAAAAATTTATACACTCCAGTTTGACCATCGCAAATGATGAAACTCACAAGACTTCAAGAACTCATCTCCTACGATTTAGTCGTGGGTCGGAATGCAGCTGAAAGATGCGATGAACAGCTACGCACCAATAATCGCCAAGTTCGAAGGGAAACCATCCCCCAACCCCAATATACCTCCAATACAATCCCTGTATTCAAATCCAGCAACAAACCAGCCAAATTTGGAGAACAACTCACACAGAATTGGCATCTGTCCTGCCCATGTTGAAATCAGACGGATCCAGCGAGAACATTTTACCGTCGAATGAAAACGTTATGTAAAGCTTGGAGGAGCACGGGTAGGTATAAAATGCTGTTGCAGAATTAGGTCCGGCGATCGTGAAATATGACAAGAGAAGAGCGTGATTTACCAGGACCAAATTGTGGTGCTGGTTTTGCGTCGGGAATCTGTTGGAGCGTACGGTAAGAACAGCAACGACACGACCGGAGGTAGAGTAGAGGTGTCTACCCACGGACCAGATTGTAGAACTTCGCAGCTATATCGTCCGGCACATATATCAGCGTTGTCCCAGTGTCAATGGCCTGATAGACATCCCTTCGTAAATCACTTCGGTAGAATGAAAGCATACAGTACCCACAGCAATGATATTAGTTGCAAGAAAGCCCACTGAGTCGAGCCCCAGACCGTCCATGGCGACCGACCAATACGTCTGTCATAATCACGTCACCGACGAGGAGGGAAAAAAATGACAATATGAACCTTGGATATCACGGGCACCCAAGAAACAGGACCGACTGTCTTAGCGGCGTCATAACATCCGAAGCAAATCTGTAATCATAACACTACGATTCATCAGTGGCTCCAAATAATTTTAGCCAGCACGACACACCTCCGAGCTGGTTTCCTGCTTGCGTGATAAATGTACGGAAAATAGCGGGGCAGCAACCTTCTTCTTCCGGATAAGGTTCTCGAAAAATGTCGGCTGTCTAGACCGTGCGATACTTCCAAAAGCCATACCGATGAGACCATCATTAGGATAGGCATTGAAATCGTCAGACACATGTTCGACGATACCGAATGCTTGTTCTTCGACGGTTAGACCTGCCGCGGAGACCACATCTGTAGCTCGCGTCCCCGAAACATCACCTGAACCCTATTAATCATCATCAGAACGTGAAAAATAATGGAACAATAAGGCTGACATATGAAACGGAGAACCTTGCGCCATGATTCTTATACGTTGAGCTCATCTTCGATTTGAACTGGTTACTTTCACAGTTGGTGCAATCAGCAGGTACCCAAAGATCGGCGGAGCCCGTGTCAATATCCACAGTTAGCTCCTGCGGCGGCGTTCCGAATTCCAGGGGACCATAATACAGAACATCGAGGGTACCGGATATGAGGTCCTTCAAAGGCAAAATGCCCAAGCCTGTCCCTGCTGATACGATGACTGGCGGGATGATAGGTTCGCCGCCTGACGATGTATCGAGTATGTCGAGTGAGTCGTAAGAGGTGTTGGAGTTGTCACAGTTAGTGAGTGGGTAGGACGCGAGATTCTGTTCGAGTCCTATTCCTTGAAAGAACTGAGACGCGTGTTCATATTTCGCGAGAACGTCACGTATTTCCTGCTTCTGTGAGTTTTAAGGCAAAGCCGAGCGTGTTTGTTTATAAGACATACGGCCTCTGAATTAAATAATGCGCACAGCAAAGGCCGTGTCAAACACTTCGATAAAGCTGGCATTGACCGGGGCTTGTCTTGATGAACGGCGAGAAATATTCATGGAACGGCCATATCGAAAGGAAGGACTAGTATCCAGTACAGGCGATGTAGAAGCACCAACTAGAAAGGTGGACAGCAGAATGTAAAGTTCTGAGACCAACATGAAGGCAAGAGCTGACTCGCAATAAATTTGGCTGACAATAAGTCTGCATTCTACGCAGCCGTGTTCGTTGGTTTGAATCGAAATACACTGGCATAGCGCGAGCGCTGACTCGAAGCTTGAGTTATACTGGTGAACTGTGCTTCGACTTCAAGCGAATGCATAGCCTGAGGTTGTTCCATAGCGAGCAGTACTATGTTCAATGTCCGCACGGCATCCTACTTCCCGCTAACCATGGCAAACGATACCGATTCAATATTCTCGTATGAAGACGGAGAAAGCGATTCGTTTAGTCTGTCCCTGTTGACTGCAGCAGTGACAGATTATTTCCAGACACCGTGTCAACTTGTGAAGCTAGCAGAAGGTGGGTTTCACAAAGTAAAGAGGGTCCAACTCGATTCATAGCATATGCTGAACCTTCAGAAGGTTTATGATGTCGTGCACAATGATACTGTTGATGCTGTTGTCCGTGTCGCCAGTCCCGCCTTTCCAAAGGACAAACTCGAATCTGAGGTAATTACCTTTCTGCCGCCACTCACTGCTCCTTCACAATGTCGCAAGTCTAGGTCGCCACAATTCGATACCTAGCATTACACACTTGCGTGCCCGTCCCTCAAGTATATTCATGGAATTCAGATGCTTCCAATCCTGCTGGGGTCGAGTACGTGATCATGCAGAAGGTGGTTATCTTCCGTTAGAATTTAATCCTGTCGTTGTTTGATGTTCTCATAATGTGCAAGGTGCCTGGAGTACCCGCCGATTCCGTCCTGGAATCCCTTTCCTGTGATGCAGTAAAGCGACTCATCATGGAAGTAGCGACGTACTCTCACGAGATGTTTTCACACCGCTTCGAACAAGCCGGCTCTCTTTATCCCACCTCTACATCCGACAAATTCTTTGTTGGTCCAATTATCACTACTCCATTTTATCGCGCCTTGGATGGTTTCGTTCGTATCGAGAATGCCTCTCTGTTGTCAGCTTTGAATCATTTCCGAGGTCCATTTGGCACAGTCTCGGACTATCTTTCAAGTTGGATTAGAGCTGAATTATATATCTTATCCCAGAATTATTCGACACTACTTTCCGAACTCGATGGAAACCGCGGGCGTCTACAACGAGGCCAACGAGTTCTAGAGAAAGTGAAGGAGCTTTGCGCAATATATCCTGGCGACATACCTGTCTATGAAGGTGAAACAACGCCACAACGTTTCTCGCTGAAGCTCGACGATTTTCGCCCCTCCAATATCATGGTAAGATCGCATACTCTTTCAAATTTGCGAAAACTGTAGTCGCTGTCTGGCTTAGATCGACAGGGAAACTGGAAAAATCAACGCCCTCATCGATTTCGAGGGCACAACTGTCGCTCCTATGTGGGATTGTGCTATGGTACCCCGCTGGATTTTGCCCTCGAATTTAGAGGAGTCGTCCGCTATTGGTTTTCCCAAAAATACGAGGGAGGCATTACACACGCACTTTCTCGAGGTTATAAGCCATCTCGATAGGAGTGGAGAATGGCGTCTGGCATATGCCAAGGGGCGTCCTTTTCGGTTGTTGGTAGATCGCCTTCCATTCCAGGTTGGTGTCTGGGCCGACGAGAGCTGCGAATGTTGGGTGGATAGCAGATTAGCATGGGCAAAAATGTACCCTGGTGTAGGGTTCCCTGATGATAGGGTCGTAGTAGTCCAGGGCAGTCCCATATAATTTCGGAGGAGATACGGCGGAGTGCGACGTTATGGCTGTTCAAGTAAAGAACTGGCACAAATTCGCTATTTTGCAACATTGATACGCGATGCAAACGAGATGCTGAACGGTAACGGTATGAACAAGTGTATAGTTGCGCTGTACATTTCTACTTATTTCATTCAGTGTTCATTTACAGAACATCCCACTCCATCCTAGGATCGTGGGGCCCAAAGTTGGGTCCTATTGACAGTTACACCGCATCCACCGCTCCAGTCATCACCAGAGGATATCCAACGCTTCTCTACTCGATAAGACGAGACCGGTTGGTGAGCCGGGTGCTCGTACGAGCACTTGAATAACGGACAGATCAGGAGCAAATCTGCAGGTACCTAGGTGCATATTCTACCTCATAGCCTTCAGATTGGACAGTAAGTATGTTCAATGTCCGCACGGCATCAACGGTTGTTTGGGTGAAATCCGCGTGTGAGTCCAACTTTTTACTCTTTTCAAAATTTATCACCGTCGTCCCATGTTGGTACACAATGTGCTTCTAATTCCATTCCAGCAATATATATCACTTCAGTTTCGCAAACGTATCCTTCGACTGCTTCAGAGTCGAAATTTCCGCTTCTAACGTTCTCCTCTAGTTAACGACCGCGAATCATCGTCAGACGTTACACCAGCTCATGATATTGAATGACTGCCTACCTTGTCCTCCGTGGCCAACCGTACGCTTTCAGGAACGGTATCTTCGTAATCAGGTTGTGCTTCGACCTTCCGGACCCTCTCCAACGTCATTCTGGCCAGATCGAGCTTCTTCTCGCATTTGGCAATTTCCACATCAAGGTCGACCAGTCCCTGCCCGAAAGAGAATTGAGACATGTGGGAGGAAAGCGTAGGAAGGACTTACTTTCACGAGTGTATGGATGACAAGCGTTGGCGTGACAACAGCGGACCCACACCCCGCAGGAATTTCCTTGACGTCTCGAACGACCTGCGCGGTTTTGCCCCCCTTTGTTAGAGCCACGATGGCTGCCGTTTGCGACTCGAAGAGCACTGCCTCCTCGTCAGATTGGACGTGGAGAAATACTATAAAATGAAGGTCACAACAATAGCCCACAAGTCGTAGCAGAATACATACGCTGGATGTCGGTCTGCAAGTTGTACGATGCAGCCAATGACCGTCCAATCCTCAGTGCCGCAAACACGAGGTCAAATCGCTTGTCTGCATCATCAAACACGAATGCCTTGTCCTGTTAATATCAGTATTAAATATGTACGCCAGAAAGTAAAAGGATATAGCACGTACCGACACGGGGTACGAGGACACCATGATCGAAGGTGTGGCGTCATTGGGCCTCCGAGGCAGGCGCTGCCACAGCTCCTCCGTCACGAATGGCATGAAAGGATGGAGCAAACGCAAGCCGTGATCGAGACAGATGTATAACGTCTGCTGGGCGGATTTCCGAGTCGCAGGCGACGCAGCCTCATCCGTCATGAGCTTCGTCACTTCCTACAAATGGTACTTCAGCCCAGAACGAGAAAAGCAAGCCCATCAGAATTACTCACGATATAGACGTCGCACAGCTCGTACAACCAAAAGTTGTACGCGGACGTGGTCGCCATCATGAAATTGCGATCGGCGAGGTGGGTGTTAATTTCGCCCGCTGCGATGTTCAGTTTGTGAAGAATCCATTGCTCCACGAGCGATTCCTTCCCCGTGGGCTGCAAACGGCATTCCTCAGCATTACGAGCCGACCGCAACAGCATATGCATACCTCAGCGGTAGGTTCCGGGACAAACTCCTCGTCAAACTTCAGCATCGCAAACTTGGTTGCGTTGAAAATCTTGTTACAGAATTTCCGATATCCCTCCACGCGCAAGATCTCAAGATTGATATCACGCCCTAAAACGCCAAAACGTCGTCAATAACCACAACACACCAACCACTGCCCAGCCCAGTAAACGTACCCCCTCCTGAATAAGCGCACAGAGCAAACCGGAGCGCGTCCGTCCCGCACTGGGGAATGCCCTTCGGGAAGTCCTTCTTCTGCCCCGCCTTGGCCTTGACAATCTCCTTCTCATCCAAGTTCCCCTCGTGCAGCTTCTCATGGAGGGCCTCGAGCGGCAGGCCCTGGATCACATCGATCGGGTCTACCACATTCCCCAGCGACTTGCTCATCTTCCGCCCGTGCGCATCGCGGATCATCGCATGACAGAGCACCTCGTTAAACGGGACCCTGCCGGTCAGGTGGATCCCGAGGAGCACCATGCGGGCGACCCAGAAGAAGAGGATATCCCAGCCTGTCTCGAGGAGCGACGACGGGTAGAATTTCTGGAAATCGGGTGTCTGCACGCACACCGGTCAGCAGCGAACACAGCCGACGCGATGAGAATGAGCCCGTACCTGTTCGGGCCAACCCATGATTGAAAATGGCCACAAGCCAGACGAGAACCACGTGTCAAGCACGTCTTCGTCCTGCTCCAGCGAGAACGCAGCACCTCCCGCAAATACCTTTGCGCGTTCCGTCGCCTCAGCGAGAGTCCGGCCGACAACCCAATTCTTGCCCTCCGCGACCTAAGCCCGAACCTCAATCATCGGATGCGTACTGAGAGCTGGACACGTACGTCTTGTACCTTGCCCTCAATCCGCACGAAGTAAGCAGGACAACGATGGCCCCACCAGAGCTGCCTGGAAATACACCAGTCCTGGATATTCTCGAGCCATCGGTACCAGTCGGCCTCGGACTGCTTCGGCGTGATCAGTAATTCGCCCGCGGTTGTACGCTCCAGAGTTCGTCCATCAGCGCAGGTAGGTCATGACCGTGTGCAAAATGAGCGCACCTTGATAGCTTCCTCCGCCAACGGCTTGCAGTTGACCCACCACTGAGGCTTCAGTAACGGCTCAATGACATCGCCGGACTTGCTAAATGGCCGAGTCAGCTGAGACACCAGATAAAGCAACCCGCGAACCTGCATATAGGAATCTGCATAGGGTTATCCTTTATCTCGACGAACAGCCCGGCGTCCTTCAGCGCCTGGACAACCGCAGTCCTTGCATGAAAACGCTTCATGCTCTATAGCGCAACCATCAGCCCACCATCCCATTAACGGACGCTACATACCTGGAACCGTCCCGCCTCCCCATTGAACGTCCCATCATCGTTCAAAATGTTCACGAAGGCCAGGCCATGCCTCACGCCCACCTCGTAATCGTTCGGGTCATGCGCAGGCGTGATCTTCACCGCGCCCGTCCCGAATGCCATGTCCACGACAATGGCGTCCGTCACAATGGGGATACGGCGCTGCACGAAAGGGTGCGTGGCGAATTTACCGTGCAGATGCTATGGGTGAAGTGTTAGTTGTTGAGATGGACAGCGTGAGTTGAAAAGTTAGACAGTGTACCTTGTATCTGGGGTCGTCTGGGTGGATGGCGATGGCTGTGTCACCGAGCATCGTCTCTGGACGGGTAGTCGCCACGATGATCTTCTCATCTGCTTGTAGGGTCAGTAGTAATCCACGCCGCCCACATAAAAACATAGCGCACCTGAATTCTCGATGGGGTACGCGAATGACGTGAGCACGCCAAACTCAAAGCGCTCCTTGCTGTCATACCCAGGGACATTCAACAGCGTCCGACCCTTGAGTTCTTTCTGCTCCACCTACCCCGAATATCCGTTAATCCACGCAAAACACGGAGGTGTTTCAGGCCCTCACCTCAAGGTTCGAGAGCGTCGTGTTGAGTTTAACGCACCAGTTCACCAGCCGATTCGCCCTGTATATAATCCCGTCTTCGTGCAGCCGGCAAAAAGTCTCGATCACAGCCTTTGAAAGGCCCTAGCACACAGACACCAGAATACGTACACGAGCATAAATAACGAGCAAGGAGACCCACCTCATCCATAGTGAACGCCACGCGTTTCCAGTCATAGCTCCCGCCTAACCGACGCAACTGGCTCGTGATCCGGGCTTGGTAACTACAAATAGATGTTCCCCATCGGCAAATAAAAGCAAGAAAAGACCTACGCACTCATTTTTCCAGTCCATGACAGTCTCCAAGAAGCGTTCGCGTCCAAGATCGTGCCTCGTGCGCCCCTCAACCTTGTACAAGCGCTTCTCCACGACCGATTGTGTCGATATACCGGCATGGTCGAATCCGGGCACGAATAGCGTCGTCTTGCCTAGCATCCGGTTCCTATATTGATGTAATGTTAGTTCTTGCGTCAACCATACGTTAACCAACACCCGATGGACACCCCTTCACGACCCGCACGAGTAAAAAATAAAACGAATACTTACCACCTAACAAGCGCATCTTGTATCGCCGTCGTCAGCGCATGACCAATGTGCAAACTCCCCGTCACGTTCGGCGGTGGTGCCGGGATCACAAACACACCCTTGTCCTTCTCGCCGTCCTTCTCGCTCTCGCGTGGGGCAAAGAACCCCTCGGCGTCCCACCAGTCGTACCACGCCGATTCGACGGCGAGGGGGTTGTACCCGCTACTCATGGGTTGGGAGAGATCTGTGGCAACGTGTAGGCAGCGGTATGGGTGCGCGTTAAGCAGGGCACGAGCGTACCTTTTTTATGGCCAGATGGTGTAGTGTTCACGAAGGTGCCCTCGTCCTTTTTGTCGTTGTGCTTTTCCTTGACGCTTTCCTTCTTCTTCTCTCCAGGCACGACTTTGGCGGACTTGACGGCGAGCTTTGCTTCTCGCTCGAGCCGCTTTGCTTCTTTTTTGACTGGAGGGTCAAGAGTCAGACGGGAGATCCCCCAGATCAACACGTGAAATGGGTGCCTACCTGCGCTCTTGGAGTTGGCGTTCGACCCCGAGCTGGGATTAATGGCATCGTCAGGTACGTGCACAGTCCCGATGATAGTTGCCCGTTCTATTTCGACTGGCGCTACTATTGCTTCCATGGTTTCCCGGAAGCTTGAATGTGGTATATATCGTGGATATGCGAGCCTATGGGCGAATCTTAGTAGCGATGGTGGTGGTGGTACTGGTCTGAGCCTGACTCCGACTCTGAGCATCCACTGGAATGAGTCGAAATAAATAAATAAATTCTGATTATCGGCCTGAGTCACGTGCTCTCACCCGTTACACTCACCGGTTACACTCACTGCCACTGGAGCACAGACGGTGACTGACCATGCTCAGGCTTGCCAAATTGTTTGGCGCTAGTGCTGATGGCTTTCAAAAGCCAACTTCAACCGATATCTTGTCAGTGATTCTAGGTGTATCCTGTTCGGTATGCTATCAGCCCTCTTGTAATTTTCATTCGAACCAAATCGTCACTGTACTTCTTCTGGTAGGCTGCTATTATCCATGTCAGCCGCCAACTGATATATGGAACGAAATTCTCCTCTGGAAGTAATTACACTCCTTTGTTCGATACTCCCCCCATCCCTGGTGGTCACATTCGTTAGCCTTCCTTTTGAACCTATCTTTTGATCCCGTCTTTGACTGTCAACATGCATGTTGGATATGCTGTTGGCTCTCTTTTATCACTCGTCACTCCCGCTGTTCTAGCCCAATCATCTACGATCAAGGACACTTTTATCGGCCTCGACTTTTTCGACGCATGGAATTGGGAGACTTTCGATGACCCCACTCATGGACGAGTTAACTACGTGGATCAGGAGACAGCAAAGAGCTCCAACCTCTCTTACGGTATGTACATTTCTTTTGAATTGCTTTAAGAATAATTTCAGACTTGACCCACCCCGGCTTTGTCGTTAGCCTCCGAGAACAAGTTCATTATGCGTGCCGATGAGTTCAAAGCCGTCCCACAAAGTTCTAGTGGTCGCGAAAGTGTACGGATTTCTTCTCATTCGTCCTATGACGATTTCGTGGTTGTCCTAGACCTTCAGCACATGCCGGAAGGCTGCGGCACTTGGCCGGCGTTTTGGACTGTGAGCGCAACGGGACCTTGGCCCAATGGGGGCGAAATTGACATACTCGAAGGTAAGTGTTTGTTTTATGGCTATTTCTTCCCTCCAACTTGTTATGACTAGGTGTCAACCGGAATACTCAAAATCTGGCATCCCTGCATACCACATCTGGTTGTACCATGGCAGATAATCGTCCTCAGAAAGGGTACGTCGCAACGTTATGCGAAAATTCCACCCTCTTACTTATCAACTCCTCTGCGCAGCTCCGCGGTGTCCGGCAATTGCGACGTTTCCGTAAATTTTAATCAAGGTTGCGGCACGTCTTTCAACCAACCTGGCTCGTACGGCAGTGGCTTCAATGACGTCCATGGAGGGTATTACGTGATGCAAAAGTCGCTATCCCAGGGGATAAATATCTGGTTTTGGCCAAGAGACGATCCGGGCGTGCCGTTGGCAGTCAAACTCGGCTTGGACACGATCCTTCCCAGCGGAAGTTGGGGCTTGCCCGATGCCGCATTCCATGTCGATTCGTGCGACTACGGCTCTCATTTCGACGCCCATCGGATAGTCTTTGACTTGACGTTCTGCGTGAGCATTTGTTCCTGGGGCTGATTAACGTTGATTAGTTGACTGTCGGTATCAGGGCGATTGGGCCGGGACATCTTTTCCATATTCTGGTTGTGGCTCTGGTTCTTGTGCTGATTGTAAGTTGGCCTTTACCGTTATACAGTGTCACTTAATTCAATACTCTTTTTGCCAGTTGTTGACAACAACCCCGGCGCATTCTCGAACGCGTACTGGGAAATCAACTCACTCCGTATTTATACATCCGATCATTCGCCTTAGTTTACGACTTGAACCCAGTTTTATCCTATATATCAACAGGACATATTCAGTTGTCCCGCACGTCAGGTCCGACTGTGGAACCAACTTCCAAGGCGACCCACACATCATGATTGTGCAGTCGGAGCACGTGATTGACTCAACTTCAGAAGCACCATCGTGGTTACTACGTTTATGCAACCAGTGTCCGAAATCCGGACTGGAAATCTCGAAAATGTTCAAGTCTCAGGAATCAGCCACGGAGCCGGGCGCCCTTCAATACTGATCTTCTAATGGCTCACAGTTTTTCCATGTCATGCCAGTCACCGCCGCATATAAGACAGAACGAGTATTTTTTTCTGAATTATCACACACTTTTACTCAACACCTCCCATCTACTACGGGTCGCAATCGTTGACCATTTTTCGTCTTTGATTGTCAATATGCGTATCGGATATGTTGTTCTTCCTCTCTTTCTAGCCATCACGGCCACTCCGCCTGTTCTGGCTCAATATACTATCAAGGACACTTTTGTCGGCCCCGACTTCTTCGATGCCTGGACTTGGTTTACTGCTGACGATTTCACTCACGGACGAGTCAACTACGTGGACCAGGAGACAGCTAGAAACTCTAATCTCTCTTACGGTATGTAGTGCTCTTTGAGACTAAGTTCTGGCTTTACCTTGGATTCGTCCCCAGCCTCCGACCATAAGTTCATCATGCGTGCGGATGATTGCAAAGTGGTCGCGTCAGATGCTCGTGGTCGCGATAGCATACGAATTACGTCTAATTCCGCCTATGACGACGCAGTGTTCGTCCTAGATCTCGAGCATATGCCAGAAGGCTGCAGCACTTGGCCAGCTTTTTGGACTTTGAGCGCAACGGGAACTTGGCCCCATGGGGGTGAAGTTGACATAATCGAAGGCAAGACACTGACAATGTCGGGTTGCTTCTTTGCTTTAACACCGTATCACTAGGTGTCAACCTGAATACCAAGAATGTGGCAACACTGCATACCCTTCCTAATTGTACCATGGCACAAACCCGCCATCAAACGGGGTACGTTGCAGCAGTACACCTAGACTTCACCGTCCTTATCAGCTACTCAACGCAGAATTACGGCATCTACTGACTGTGACACTACCGTAGACTTCAACTTGGGCTGTGGCACGAATTTCACCGAAACAAGCTCCTACGGCAGTGGTTTCAATACGGTTTCTGGAGGGTATTATGCCATGCAAAAGTCGGCGTTTTTTGGAGTCAACGTATGGTTTTGGCCCCGACACCACGCGAATGTACCGCCAGCAGTCAAACACGGCTTTGATGTTGTTCTCCCGCAAGTTGACTGGGGCTTGCCTAATGCCGCGTTCACATTCGATTCCTGCGACTACAACTCTCATTTCGACGCTCATCAGGTGATTTTTGACTTGACGTTCTGTGTAAGTATTTCTTCGTGCGTTTTCTTGACGGTTGACGTTTACTGTCGATGATATCAGGGCGATATGGCGGGGACCTTGTTTCCAACATCTGGCTGCGGCTCTGATACTTGTGCAGATTGTAAGTCATCTTTTTCAGTTTTCCGTCATAATCTAATTGTTTTTCCAGTTGTCGACAAAAACCCTAAAGCATTCTCAAACGCTTACTGGGAGATCAATTCTCTCCGGGTTTATACTCCCGATCATTATTAAATAGAACTATTTAATACTCGGATTCTCTGCTAGGTTTAAATAATATGATTTATAGTTTACCCCTACCGTTGCATTCATTGGACACGTCTGGCCAGGATCCTTGCCGTCCTTGTCATCATTTGGCCCCAGTCAATCTCTCCCCACAATTCAATCAGGGAGCTGAAAAGCGCGGCTGCGCCTTTGCGATCGCGATAGAATGATTTGTTTGGGCAGACCGGAAACGCTTGGTCCATTATAATCATGCTTTCCCCACTTCCAGGGATCAGCTGTGGTCGTGCATGCAGGTCCTCTTGGAAAGGCGACAGTTTGGAAGCTCAAATTTAAGGCCATTAAGGCTGGACCATTCCAGTTACACACGGTTGATGTGTACGACGGTGGCAACATGTTACAGCATTTCCGGAAATCATTGGCGTGCGTCAAAATAAAAAATAAATAAAATAAAGTCAAATAAGTAATCCGGCGGTTGCCGGACCATATCTGGTAAAGACTTGAAGGAGCGTGGGCGTGGAGGAGTTGTACTGGCGGCCAGATCTGGTCTATGAGGGACTGGGATGGTATTAGGAGGTGAATACGGTTGGCCATCATAGGCAGGAGGTGGTGTACCCTCAGCCATTATTGAATGATGGGTATCGATGCACAACTAAGAGGTCCGGCAATGGCCGGATCACTATTTGACTTTATTCTTTATTTTTTATTTTTTTCACGCGCGCCAATGATTTCCGGAAATGCTCAAGTCCAACGTTTTCTATCTATGATCACTTGAACACAAACAAGTTGTATTACAGTTTCGGTGCTACATATGATTATACTAACTAACTACAGAAAACAACAAGTCTACAGGATCGTTAACAATAAATCAAGAGTTCCAACCCATAGATCACATGAAAATCAAAACATTGGCCGTGCGCGTAGGATGGTAGTGGGTTGTGACGATAAGTAGATAAATTCTGAACCAAAAAATTATAAACCCATTGAAGAAGCGATGGATGGTGCGACGGAGCCACGTCCAGCCGGGGGTGCGATGGATCCGAACCGAGAAGGTGGAGCGGAGGGTGGAGCAGCAGACCCAAAGCGCGATGGTGCCAGAGAGCCATGACGCTGACGTTCCCACAGTTTGTCCTTGGCGCGCACCTCGATATTCTCGAATGGTGTGGCTTGAGTGAGCTGGATGCAGTCTCGTGTGCCCAGCACAAGTAACTCGAAGAAGAAGGAAGCTGCGGCGCGTCGAGAAGCCTATATATTGGAGACAGTCAACCAGGTGGGTGATAATCTAGAAAAAGCTGACATACCTTGTCGGATATTTTGCGGAAACTCAAAGACTTGTCTTGATCGTCCTCGTCCGCGACAGGTTGTAGCTCCTTTCGGATGATACTCAAGGCTTTGACGGTATTCTTACTATAGCCCTTGCCCTCGTTCTCGATGGGCTCCACCTCCTTTTCTGTGCCCTGGGTCTGAGTTGAAGGTCGAATGTCGAACACCGCAATCTGACATGTCGCATCGGCATATGTCTCGTCCTCCTCCTCAACAGGTATGCCGCCGTCCGCAGCTGGCGTGGATACACGACTTCGGTCGGTAGGAGCAGCTGATTTTGAGCGTGCTCCGTCCAAGTCCAGTCGCCCTGCGTCTGCACCCATATCATAGTCCCCCCCGAGATCCATCTGGAAGTCGTCAATGCCGGCCGTGTGATCTCCGAAATCAAATCCACCGTCAGGACCAACACTTCTTCTGCCTATGATGTCACTACCCATTGCACTGGGAGCGACGCTGCCTTGCCTACGAGGCAGTTCAACTTCATCGTCGAGCCTGGGTTTCTTGTTCGCGCCTTTCTCTGGAGACGTACCTCGTCGTTTAGGTGCAACGAGATTGCTCACCGGTCGGAGAAATAGTTCCGCCAACGCTGGTGCCATACCAGGGGGAGCGCCACAGAAGAATATACCATTGGCTGTGGTTTTCGTCGGCAAGAAATGAGCCAAAGGGTCTTCACGAATCTCAAGCAAGCGCATGACAATGGACGATTTCGGAAGGAAATGTTGCTCTGTTAAGATGTTGCTCACATCCTTGGTCATCGGAGCTCCCAGACCCGCGTCACGTCCACGCCCCACTTTTGCGCCAGGTCCGTCTTTAAGCTCAGTAACAGCATCGATTATCTGCTTCTTCTCCTTTTGGTGTGGTTTTTTCTTTGATTTAGCGGCAGCTTCGGTCTCTGCGGCGACTGTCAAGTTTTGTTCGGGTGGTGGGGTAGCGGGAGGTTCCGAAAGAGGGGAAGCTAAGCCATATATTATCAAGCACTGTAGGATTTGGAGCGGAGGAGGTACTTACAGGCTCGTGAAGACCTTGTCTGGCCTGGCGTTCCCCCACGGTCGGCTGGCGGATGGTCGCCAAAGTTGACACCTAAATCGAGATCTATGCCCCCTAATTCAGGGCCGAAATCCATGTCAACGTCTGCACCAAAAGGATGCTCAGAAGGGTCTCTGCTCTTGCTTCTATTCGACAGCAGATCCATGTCAAGATCAAGATCACCACGCCCGTTGAGATATGAGCCAAGAGAGTCTCTTGGACCCGC
The DNA here is from genome assembly GCA_003314045.1 of Hygrophorus pudorinus. Taxonomy (NCBI): domain Eukaryota; kingdom Fungi; phylum Basidiomycota; class Agaricomycetes; order Agaricales; family Hygrophoraceae; genus Hygrophorus; species Hygrophorus pudorinus. The sequence continues at coordinate 89,819 of QLPF01005087.1, read as the reverse complement.
GGCGTCACGACCCATCTCAACACTTATATTATCATCTACCCCATTGAGGTTGGCTGGGCCGTCACCGAAATCAAGACCGAGTTCAAGGTCGAAATCCTGAGAGCCTATACCGTCGGACGGGCCCAGGTCAAATCCGTAACCGGGGTCATCGAGGTCGAACTGGAAGTCATCTGCGGTTGCAAGGGTAATGTCTGCCATACGAGCGACGTGCTGGCCTTGTGGTTGTAGTGGTCTGTCTTCAAAGTCTACATCCCTGTAACATGAATGTGTTAGTATCGGCGAGACCGAAATGGAGAATGTATCTACCAATTGATATCTGGCAATAAAACGTCAATATCAAGTTCGCCCGGCTGCAGAGTAATAGCATTTCGATTCACTGCCAGCTGGTCCTCTGTCATGTCGACGATACCTGGGCGGAAGGCCTGTCAACGTGTTTAGGTAGCAAACTCCAATGCCGTATTGATAAGACTCACCATCTTAATCTTTAAAAGAGCTTCGTTACAGTCGTCCAACAAATACTTGGCCTTGCGGCTGTAGATTCGCACAACACCGAGCAGCAGTTGTCCACTAAGTCGAAGTGCCATGACTTCGACTTCTTGCCCCATGATAGCATCTACGGAACCATCAGTTAAGCGTGACGCTAAAATACGAGTGTGAGACGCACCGACAGATTGCTCAATATCAGTCTGGAGTGTTTGTGTTTTGGAGAGCTTGCGCTCCATGTGCGCGGCGAGCCATACTTTTGCGAGAGGCCCGCGACGGGAAAGAATAGCTTCTGAATAGAACTGAAGGTGACCATAAGCATATATAAAGATATAAAACAGAGACCATATACCATAATCCACGCCGACGGGAGTATCCAAGAAAGGGGGAACGCGTCTGTGGCCGGGATGAGAGTTCGAACAGCGTTAATTATGCCATGTTTGTTCTCAAAGCGCCGAATCCGATGCTAGCGTCCTCCACTGGCATACTATCTCGGAATACCCTCCACCATGCACATAGGAAATTATGGACGGTCAAGTCACCAAAATATGAGCCCTCTGCTCTTTATTTTTTAAGCGAGTTAATCTAGTTTTAACTATCCCCCGACGATTTGTACTAATGCAAATTTCTCAGAAAGAGGTCAACGGCGGCAAGCGCACTCTGCAACTGCTGAAGAGCCCCCACACCTGAATCTTCGGAACCAGCCCTGGAGATTTACACCTGATAATAATTTCGATGGAGGACAGCGCAGAACCACTCTCGCCCGTTACAACCTACAATTAAGCAAACACGCCGAAACTGGAGGGATCGTAGAAGCTATTATGCAGTGTAAGCAGATGAAGGATGCAGGTGTCAAGCCAGACATCAACACGTACAATCACCTCCTCCAAGCGTTCGCATCAGCTAGTTTGCCTCTGGAAGCGTGGGCAATAATGGATGATATGGAATTGTTGGGCATAAAGCCAAATCGAACATCCTTTCACCACCTTCTCAATGTAATGTGAAGCATTTCTTACACAGGAACTACCAAAGGATTCATAACTTCGTTTCTTGGAACAGGCCCAGCGACACTCAGACGCCCGGCATATGTGGAGCGTCATGGATAAAATGTCGGCAATGAATATTCTTCCAAATGCAACCACTTTTTCGATAATAATGTCTCGATATATCGCTACCGAAAATGTGGAATTAGCGCTACAGTATCTCTTCGACATGAATGGTCGTGGCCTAGCATGCGACCTAAAAACTGTACAGGCCATCATTATTCTTACCGCCCGTTCAGGCTCGCCCCGGCTTGCATTAGACATTGCTACATCTTTCGAAGATGGATCTGTCCGCAAACTAGATTCCGAAGTATGGATGAACTGTTTGATATACTCAGCAGGGGCTCTTTATGTGTGTATCAATTTACGCTCAGATCTATTTTCCCTCTCATTATCAGGGCTCAGGCAGACGGAGTGAGTCAATGCTGGGCAAAGGTCGTCCGGGAGCTCAGCATCATACCGGACGAAGGGGCTTGCATTGAGGTCTTACATACAGCTGCTCGACATGGTTTACCAGACCTAGCGACAGACGTTCTGCGTGTACTCAAGCTTATGGGTATCACTTGGCAGGAGCACCATTTCGCTCCACTAATGGAAGCCTTCTGTCAAGCGGGTAGAATCAAGGACGCTTTTGTCACGCTTGACATCATGCGAAGTGGCGGTATTCTCCCTGTCGCTGAAACCGCCCACCCCATACTTACTGCAATCAGTCACGACATCGACGCTGTGGATGCAACCTGGGAAATCATTGAAGATATGCACAAGGAAGGGAAGCCTATCGACATATCGGCTCTTAATGTTGTTATCCAAGCAGCTGTATCCCTCGGCGACTTACAACGCGCCGTGGGGACATACAAGGCATATTCTGACTACAATCTTAAACCAACAGTCGAAACCTATAATCTCCTCCTCGCTGGCTGCGCCACCGCCGGCCACAGAGAACTGGGAGACCGGCTGTTAACGGAGATGAAAGAAGCCGGGGTGAAGCCCAATATGCAGACGTATGAGAATCTCATATGTCTGTGTCTAACCCAAGCGACGTATGAAGACACATTCTTCTACCTCGAGGAGATGAAGGCAATCCACCTTCCGACATTACGGATTTACGAGACCCTTGTACGAAAGTGTGTCGCGGCCGGTGACGGTCGGTATAAGCTGGCGTTGGAGGAGATGCAGGAGTGTGGTTATGAGGTTTCGCGAGATTTGCAACTTGCTATCGATAATTCTTAATCGTCGGATCTAATCTAATCTAATCTAATCTAATCTATGGAATCGAGGTCATGTGATTAACTTTATAGGGACGCGTTGTTGTTCAGTATTTGGTTGCAAGTTCGTACTAACTTAACCTGAGTCAGGCTGAGGTCTGGTAGTACTACCAATGTTTCCTAAAGGTCCAAGGTTTGTGCCACCGAAAGGTATACTCATTCTACCTTTTTTCCCCAGAAGAACTTGCCGACCATTAATTCCGAACAGTCTCCGATGTGCCAGGTCCGAACACTTATAACCTCATGCAAGGTGTGTCACGTTCGCCTTGATTTCAGAGAGAGGTGGTCAAGGTGAATGCTGTAGAATCCCAACTCGACGCCTACAAACGCGGAGCATTTCTGGAGAAGACGGATCGATTCTCTGAAGACAAACCCTCAGAAGTTCCAGGTCAAGAATCAACGCATTAGTTTGTGTCCAGTTTTTGTGATGACAAGTTCTTTAGGCCCCGGAATCTATAACACAGACACGAAGAATAACGCCAAGCCCGCTGCCAACGGAACGAGGCCACCTTCTGAGGTTACCGACCGCTACATCATTCTTCAGCGGAAAGTAGCAGATCTGGAAAAAATGCATACGGACAGTAAGAAATCAGTAAGGCACACTACGTCCTGTGTCATTCGAGTAACTGTCGCTAATCCGTTTCTACGCTCAGTATCAAGCCGAAATCGAACGCCTCAAGCTTGAACTCACACGATCACAGAAGAACAGTACAGGTATTTCGGAGCGTCTTGAGAAAACAAGAAAGCAGAATGAGGCTTTGGATGTCCGGATACAAGAATGCAAGAAGACCATGTTGACAGATCAGACGGAAATCAAAGACTTGCGTATAAAGCTTCGAATGTCGGACCACGAGCGAACACAACTCTCGGCGAAACAGGGGGAATCGGCGGAAGTCAAGAAAGCTCTTCAGAGTTTGGAGTCTAGGCGGCGGGAGGAGATCCGGGAAAGGGATAGGAAGATTGCGGACCTGGAGAAGTCCGTTGCATCAGAAAAAAAGATGCGGCTAGCAGCAGAGACAATGCTGCAGGAGATCAAAGAGAGAACGGACGAAGAATTGCAGGAGGCTCGCGCCTTCTCACAGAACTTGCAGGTGCAGGTAAATGACGCTCAACATGAAGCTCAACAGGCCCTCTCGTCGTTGACGGCGCTGGAAAACGAAGCTGCGCTTTCGGAGGAAGATTTGGTCTTGCAATTGGGACAATGTCGGTCACTACTGGGGAGAGTGGCTGAGGAGTATGGGCACCTCGCATCTGCGGCAGTCCCAGCTTCTGCCCACTCTCACATGAAACACGAGCACTCAGCTCTGCAGATTCGAGCGTTACGCCTGGAGCGCAAGTTGGCCAATTCTGAAGGACAAGTCATTGAATTGGCTAATCTAGTACGACAAACGAAGGACGAAAATTCTTTCTTGTCTGAACGGTTACGCGACGTTGCAGAGGAGGTGGCATTCTACTCTAGCTCATTGACCGATGCGGCCGGATTTCAAGGCGACGACCTTCGTCATGCTACGGAATCGAATCTTCAGGCCGACTTGTCTATAATAGAGCTGGATATCCGAAATTCTGAACGGCAGCTACAACATTGCCTCGCTGTTGGACATGAAGTGTTCGACCAATTCTACCACCTCAAGTTCAATGACCTCTTGCTGCTCTACAATGTAGCAGACAAAACTCTCCAGGAAGAGCAGGCCCTCGTGCAGCAGCATACTGTCGACCTCTCGGCTGCTTCAGCCGCTCGTATGTCACTTGTGTCACAGCTCAGTGGTATACAGACGGAACTAGATGCTGCTCAGGGAGAACTCCAACTTGCGGTCGCCTCTATGGAGGAAATGAGGACGAATAAGGAGGCATTGGAACAGCAGCTGGAGCAGACGAAGACTACTATGCTGGCACAACTCTCCACAAGTAACGCGGCGTTGAAGAGTGAGCGAGAGGCTGTCCATCGGCTAACGAGCACAATGCAAATAAGCAAGATGGCTGAAGAGGGTCTGCGTGCTGAAATTGAACAGTATGTCACTTATTGAAGTTCGCTTACCCCGCTAACCGATCAAGTCCAGTTTGACCGCTGAACTCACTGACGCAGAGCGGTATCAGGAAGCATATTATAATCTCCTTGACGAAGTTGGAGTTCTCGTGGCTCGGAATTCATTAGCCGAAGACGAAGCTCAACGGCTGAGCAAATTCAATGCCGAGATTCTGGGGCATGCCAACCCTGCGCAGCGCATTATGTATGTCGACAGGATACGGAGGGAACTGGCAGAGACCAAACATGTAAGTGCTCCTTCTCTTATATTCGTTTATGCTTGGTCTCAATGTATCGGTGGATGACAGAAGCACCTCGTGGCTACGCGGGACCATGACGCCGCTCTGGCAGACAATGCTGGCCTGCGACACGAGCTTGAGATGTACAAGTCCATCACAATAGCTGTGGATAACAAACCTCGGACAAACATAACGCGAATTGCTAGACCTCCTCTTGCAAATCAGAACCTCAACGTCACGGTGAGTACTACTGCTCACCTAGTCAAAGGTATGGATGTCAGCGATCTACAGAGTTCAGATGTTATACCGGGAAATATGACACTGGACGAGATTATGTAGACCTACATGTGTAGAGTGTCCCAATGTGTTTTTTTTTTCATCGGCTGCTGCTATAATGAAACTTGGAACTTAAGGCCTTCCCTGTGATCAATGAATGATTTATGACGTTTTCGCCTTGACCGGAGACAACAGGGAAAACACTCTACATACATGTACTAGTTACAGAGTAATCATTTACTTATTTAATCTTCAAACCCACTCTCGAATAGGTAGTTGGCAGCAAGCTCCTCATTTTTGTCACACGCGAAATACGCCTCTACCACAGCTTGGCGCGGAAAACCCAGACCTTCAAGCTGAGGAAAGAAGATCATCAGAGACAAGCTTCACAACAAATGTGCAGACTTACTCGTTCGATAGCTGCGCGTTCCTCCTCTGTGACACTAATGACTTGCGCGCCAGGTGGTACGCCGCCTTCGCCTTCGCCAAAGTCCCCTGCTTCGACGCCGAGTAGCTGCATAAGGGCTTCGGGGTTTGCTGCGATCGCTTGAGCGATTGCAGGATTCGACGCGGCGAGCTGTTGGATCAATGGTTGGATCATGGCGGGATTTTGTGCCATTAAGTCCCGGAGTTGTTGGATTTGAGGGTTGTCACGGAGAGCGGATAAGTCGATTCCGCCAGGTCCTCCTGCTCCTGCTCCTGCCCCACCCCCAGCGATATGTTGTTGTTGTTGCTGCTGCTGCTGCTGCTGTTGCTGCTGTGCGAGCTGTACAAGGTGATAGATTGAGCTAAATACAGGAAAGGAGGTAAAGCACGAACTTGGAAGAGATTCTGAGGACCGCCGTGGGGGGCAGCCGGTGCGACGGGTTGTTCGGTTGGAGCGGCTGCTGTGGGAGCAGGTGCAGTAGCGGGGGCACCCGACGGTGGTTGAGCGGCCTGACCTCCCGAACCAGCTGCTTCTGCTTCCAGGTGCGCGGGGATTCCCTAAAAAAAGGCTCGTAAAGTATACATAAGTCCGGATAAAAAAGGTAATCACGGTCATCAAATATTCGACTGCCCGATCTGGATTATTGTAGCTGGCCCTCAATGCTCTCAAAACCTGCTCTCGCGGGAAACCCATCTCCATCATGTTGGCGATGGTCGATTGTAGTGCTTCGCCTGACAGGAACGATCCCATGTCGCCGAAAGCGGGTTGAGCTAGAGGGGTAGATTCCATGGCTGAGGCAGAAGTAGCAACTGGTGTGGAAGGTGCGGGAACAGGAGCTGGTGGTGTAGCGGCGGGTGCAGCGGGTTCGGAGGCTGCAGGAGTACTTGATGTCGCGGACGTACTTGATGACGCCGCAGGCGCTACTTTGGCCTGTATGTGTGTTAGCGACCGGGGTGGCACGCGATCGAGGAAATACTCACTTTTGCAACCATCAGAACCAAGAAATCCTTTTCCTTGATATTCAAAGATTCGATTGTCTTGTCATCCGCCAAGATCTTACCTATGTAGTCTCAGTCGAACGATCATGGTAAATGAAGAAGGATCTGAACCTGAATAGATTATCTTTTGAGAGTCGACAACATGACCTTGAGATTCCTGGATCCTATTCTTCAGATCGCCTATGGTGTTGGTGGGTTCCGCGTCAAGCTGAAGAGTATTAACGTGGCTGCCACTGGATTCGAAGTTGCCGTGGCGCTTACCTGAAAGACCTTCTGCTGTAATGTCTTTACGGTAATCTTCATGATGAGTACTTGAGTGAAAAAAAGTCACTATACGCTGTCCGGATCGTTAGCAGGAGGATGGCTCACGAGAAGTTGCTGCGTTGAAACTTTGGTCGGAGTCGAGTCGCACTCCCTTTTTTCCTATGGACCGTTGGACCAACCCTATGGACCACATGACTTTATCCCCGGTTCTGCCTCCTGCCACCATCACCGTCGCTGAGCACGATGGAACCAGAACCTGGCGACGACTACCTACGCCGTATGGCTGCCTTCATAAGGACACACGAGAAAAGTCTTGCAGAGTCAGGTTTCTCCCGCCGCCGTCGTACTCGACGACCAGCAGAATCCTCCTTGTTCAACCCCCTGGGCTGGTTTGGACCTACCCCATCACCTCTTCCGAAATCTGTTGTTTTATCGCTCGATACTCATCGTCTTTTCTACATTTTAATGCGTTTGGAGGCACTAGGCATAAATATCGGTACACTCGATGTCAAAATCGATTCTCCCTCCAGACCCATGAGCTACATAAACCTCTTTCCTGATGCAGATAAATCGGAAACACTATCTATGGCTTCTTTCCGATCTTCTTTCTCTGCTGTTTCGGGTCTATCACTCGGTTCAGGGTGGTGGGGAACACCTGAGGTACCCACTGTCGATGCAGAGCTTAAATACATCTACAGCAGCTTCACCAAACTACCAGCCCTGTCTGTTACCGCACCCGGCCGGAAATCGATTGTGGAGCTGGCGAACGAGCCACCAAACGAAAATGCACTGCCTCTAGACGCTTTTAAGAACTTGTACACCTTGGAATGCCTAGATATTGATCCACGGGCGTTGTTAGGGTGGGATAGACTCGCAGAGAGTCTCAGGAGTTTGACCATAAGGAAGAGTGGGCTCGAGGACGTGTCTGATGTCTTCATTGGGGCTGTCGTGGACGATCAGGCGAGAAGGGATGGAAGTACGAGCAGGTCAAGGCAGAGACGGATACCACATGGTCCTTCAAGGCAGCCATCGTATTACAGCACCCCACTCCCCCCTTCGGTTCCCGAAGATGCTGAAGACAGCAGCTCCATTACCGAACCCTCGCCGTCCCCCGTCCCTTCTGCCCAGCTATCCTCTCTCAAATGGGCGTTTCTGAAACATTTATCGCTGTCAGATAACGCCCTGACCTTCTTCCCCGTAGATTCTCTACCATATCTCACTTCATTGACTCATCTCGACTTGTCCTCCAATCTCCTCGTCTCTGTCCCATCTGGCCTTTCCTCATTATACAACCTCGTCTCCCTCAACCTCGCAGATAATATGATTGACTCTGTACTAGGAATATACCTGAATCTCGGCCAAGTCCTTTCCTTGAACATCTCACACAATCGACTCGAATCAATATGTGGCTTAGAACGACTGCTTGGGCTTGAGCGCGTAGATCTACGACAGAATGTGATCGAGGACAGTGCGGAGGTGGGCCGATTGGCCACGCTGCCTAACATAGCCGACGTATGGGTGGAAGGCAATCCCTTTGTTGAATTGGAGGACAATTATCGCATTTCGTGCTTTGATTACTTCTGGAAGGAAGGAAAGAGTATCACTTTGGACGGCTCCCTACCTGGTTTCTACGAGAAGAGGAACCTCACCATCCCACCCCCAGAACAGATGACATCCTCACGCCCATTATCTACAGTAGCATCTTCACCGCCTGTTGTAGCAGTTGGCGGCCGCCACTCTCCTTCATCCGATCCCCAAAACATTACGAAGTTATCACCGCCGTCGTCAGGGCCACCCTCACATAATGCTTCGCCTCTTCTGGCGGCAGTCGTCCATGGCAAAGCACGACGGAAGAAAATTAAGCGGATAGTCGAGCTGGACGGAGAAGAAGAGCACAGTGATGGGTCAGCTTCGCATATGCGTTCGAGGTCTGATGGAAGCTCCAGACCCCGCACATTGAAGAAGGATCCCAGTCCTGTGAGGCAGGAGGCCGGTTTACCAGACACCTCTGTCACTGCAAGAGCCATGGTGCCAACGGTCAAACCCGAACAACCGTCACCACAGCCCAGCAGCACTTTCCGCCCAGCGGGTCGATCACGGCACACTCGCCACCACACAGAATATCTACATATAGCCACCTCTCCTGACCCCACACCAGAACCAACCACGAACTCCCTCCGAAAGGCCACTCGCAACGGTTCTCAGACATTCTCGTCGAAATCTATGGCGCGAAGGCGACTCAACGCTTCGCTATACGAACCTCCCACGTCAATGGAGGTTGCGGGAGGTCATGACAATCAGATTCGTGACGCGGATGAGTATAGAAAGAAGATTGAAGCTTTGAGGTCTGATATGGGTGATGGGTGGTTGAAGGTATTTAGTCAGAGTCAGATGGGGTCTACTGGAGTAGCGTCAGGGTAGGATTGGATATGATTTTGAATGGACTTTGACATCGATACCCATGCATTCTATTAAATAACATTTAATGTACCATTCGCACTGTATTTAATTTCTACTAGGTCTCCGGGGTCTTTACGCGTCAATGTTCGGCTTCTTCAAGTTCCGTCGATAGTATTACATTCGTCCTTCCTTGACCTTACATCTGCCTGGGCAACCCCACCCGCCTCTGTCGCTCTTTACCTTTCGAAATAATAACACCATGGGCGCTAACCTATCCAAGGCTTTGGGTGAGACGCGCTTGAGTTAATCCTGTTTTACAAATTTATGACATGATTTTTTTGGCCATCTTCAGGCAAGATTTTCGGCAACAAGGAGATGAGATTGTTGATGCTAGGTCTCGATGCAGCAGGAAAAACTAGTGAGTTGGTGTGCACCTCTTCATGACGTTTTGTTGAAATGAAGTCTTGTAGCCATTCTCTATAAGCTCAAGTTGAACCAATCTGTTACCACTATACCAACAGGTCTGCGTACACCTTTCGTGATTGATGTGATCTCATTTTATGGGTTGATAGTCGGTTTCAACGTGGAAACTGTAACATACAAGAACGTGAAATTCAACGTCTGGGATGTCGGCGGCCAAGATAAAATTCGACCATTGTGGAGACATTACTATACTGGGACGCAAGGTTTAGTGTTCGTCGTCGACAGCCAGGACCGGGAACGAGTAGACGAGGCGAAACAAGAACTCCACCGAATACTGAGCGATAGGGAGATGAAGGAGTGTTTACTGCTCGTGTTTGCGAACAAGCAGGATCTTCCAGGCGGTGAGTGATATTTGGAGGCGTATTGTAGATTGGTTCTTACACTTTGCAGCCATGTCACCCGCGGAGGTGACGGAAAAATTAGGGCTGCATCGAATGAGGGACCGATCGTGGTATGTCCATCCAAGGTGAGCTTATCTTTGTTTTCGTTATTGGTGTATGATCTGAGGCGAACGCACATTAGTTGTGCCACGACAGGGGAGGGTCTATTCGAGGGGCTGCAATGGCTGTCACAAAATGTCAAAAAGCGTCAGCAGTAGATGCTCCTTGCTTGGTACTTATTTTTTTTGGGTGATATCCTTTTCCTCATCTGTCACTTTGTTGATAGAGATGACCTCCTTGTTCTATACCCCACTCCATCCTTTCTAGTCTCGATTCTTACTACTCACGGCCTTGAATGATTCACGCCCGATGACAGACACTCCACATGCGCTTTCATGTCCTAGTTCCACTTTCTCTACTCTCTAACTACCATGTCTCATAGCTACATCTCGGCTTGTTTCGTACCTCTTGGCGGTTGGTCCTATACACAATTTAATAGAACGGATGCCAGTTTATTATAAGCGTGATCGATGTCGTCAGTTCGACGCCACTTGGCATCAGCCCATGGCATGATTCTAGCCCAGTGCAATACCTCCGACCCATGTTTTCCAATTTGCGAACGAGGCTTGGGACCAAAGGTTTCGCCACAAACGCTGTTGTGGACGGCTTCACTGGTGCAGTCGGCAATACCCCTCTTGTTTGTCACTTCTTGCTTATTTTCCCGACTGAGCATTCATTCTACGCTAGATCTATTTGAAAGCGCTTTCCGAACAGACTGGCGCGCACATATTTGGAAAAGCCGAATTCCAGAATCCAGGTGGTAGTGTCAAGGATCGAGCGGCCTTGGGTGTCATCAGAAATGCTGAGGAGAAGGGGCAGTACGTGCATTAAGAGAGAACACTCGACGAAACTCTGCTGAATTAGAGTTCCAGATTAAAATCCGGGGGTACTGTGGTCGAAGGAACTGCGGGAAACACTGGCATTGGTCTTGCACATGTTTGCAGAGCGAAAGGATACAAGTGTGTCATCTTCATGCCTGACAGTCAGGTATATCCTTCGCACCATTTCTTGCACTAGCACCCAATACGGAGTTTATTAGAGTCAAGAGAAGATCGATCTTCTCCATATGCTAGGCGCCGAAGTCCACGCCGTTCCTGCCGTTGCATACGAGAACCCCCTGAACTACAATCATCAGGCTCGAGACTACGCAAAGAATTTGCCGAATGCCATTTGGACTGATCAATTCGACAACACTGCGAACGCATATGCCCACTACATGTCCACTGGCCCCGAAATTTGGGAGCAGACTCGGGGGGATTTGGATGGGTTTATCTGTGCTACCGGTACCGGAGGGACCTTAGCTGGTGTCGGTAAATGTCTGAAAGAGAGAGGCGGCGGTCGGACGCAAATCTGGCTGGCGGACCCGCCGGGCAGTGTGCTGCATAGCTACTTGACCAGCGGTGGAAAGTTGAAAGAGAGAACAGGGAGTTCTATCACCGAAGGTTCGGCCCTTTTAGCCAAAACACGCAATAGTTTTACTGAAAGTATGGATACGCAGGTATTGGTCAAGGTCGCATCACGAATAACTTGGCGACATTTATAAACGATCTATCTGGTGCTCTACATATACCGGACGAGAAATCCCTCGCCATGGTGTATGAACTACTAGATACTGAAGGGCTGTACTTGGGAGCCAGCTCAGCATTGAATGTTGTCGCTGCGGTAGAACTGGCATTGAAGCTGGGTCGAGGTATGCGCTGAATAACTTGGGGATGATCTTGTCTGATGTGTTTACTTTAGGTAAGAAGGTCGTGACAATATTGTGTGATGGAGCATATCGATACCAAAGTCGGCTGTTCTCCAGACAGTGGCTCAAGTTGAAGGGCTTAGAGAGCGCCATTCCCGAACACTTGAAGAAGTACGCGGTTTTAGATTGATTTGCGTGTATAGCCCAAAATATATATACTTGAGTTTTTATATTTTTATATTTTTTTCGAGCGAACGTGTCACGGGATGTGACTAGCCAGACGCGTGTGACTGCTGTGGCATGGATTCTGATTCATTCCAAGGTTGAGCATGGCCGACTCATTTCAGCCGTGGATAGGCCAATACTTGATCGATATCGCAGAAACACACGGAGCCAACCTCACAGCCATACCTTACTTCGCAAAGAAGAAAAAAGTACAATTAGTCGAGGTATGTGCCCTGGACGCTTAGACTAACATAATGTTACCCTCAATGGCTCTTGTACCAGTTTATCACGTATAATTTGAACACTCAAGATGACTCCTTATGGGCGAAGATCTCTGATAAGGAGCACAAGATCCCAGTCCGCTTTACGAAGGAGGCCATGTCGCGATACAACAGGTACGATCTTGTAGGGGAAGATATCCATTCTTACTCTTGCCACTAGCCTCAATGCCCGGCGACTTACCGAACATAAAACTGCTCTTATCTCCATCACGGATTTCCAGCCCTTTTTTGCGCGCATTCCGCTTGCAAACAAGAAGGGAATGACCGAGACGGCATGTATGGCTTTAAACATCAAGGCATTCTCTATAATTGGGAGTACCGGGGAAGCCGAATGGGGAAGACCGCGGGGTATTGAGACGAATGCAGAGTTATCGGAGTGGTCTGAAGGTCTAAGAAAAGATGGTGGGGAGGGGTGAGATTTTCCCGCCTTCTCTTTTCTGTTTTATGGCTTTAATTATTCCAGATCAGAAATGTTCTCATGGATAGAAAGAAAGAACGAGAAAATGCTATCAACGCCGACGCTTCGCCAATAAAATATCCTCGGAAAGTAGTATCGAACGGTTCTCCACAGGGAGCAAGGAAACAGACTTACAAGGGACCCAAAGCTTCGACGTCAAAAAAAGTTGATAAACCGGCATTGCCGGCGAAGAATGTCGGCCAACCAGACCTTTTGAAAGAGTATGAAAGAAGCTGGCGGGTGCGCATTCCGAAGTATCCTGAAGGTTGAATTTACGGATCGATCCTATCATCAGCCAATAAGCTTGAATTCTTGGGCATACGCTTTAAAACCACCGCACTCAAAAGAGCCAGAGCAAACCATCTTAGGTAAATCGGTGTACTTTCTGTGTGGTCAACAAGATCCTCACGTGAAAGTCCCAGGTCAAGAAAACATCGTTGCAGATAAAGTTTTGGAAGATAGTCAGTCTTGTTCTCATGTTCGTCCACGATCCAATGAGCGTCGTACTGTTCCAAGTAAGACATTACATTTTCGGAAAACAACAGCGTTTGATTATCTCGTCAGGACGGCACGCTCTGGATTTGACTTCTAGTCAGCCCGAGAGGGGGACATCACCAAATCAGCATAGACCTCACGCTGATCCATCCACTCCTTCACAATGGTCACCGTCGGTCCGGGGGAGTCAAGCTGCCCAAGATTCTGGAGATGAATCTACCTTTGACCATGAACTTCAGTATACGGCACCTCCGTTTGAAGTCGAAGGTCAGCCTGACTCTGCTGCCAGAGACGACTCGGTGCTTCCCAATACTTTCACAACGGAACTTTCGTCTCATCTTAGCCCACCCACACCTGCCCAACGACCGAAGCCGTATGTCCCGCTGACCTCCTCTTCGCCCCCTCCATTGTCTGCTCCCTTTCCCTCTCAAACGCCTGGCGCAGAGTTCCTGCCCACATCGACACAACCCACTGCCAGTTACACGCGACGAAAAGTTACGCGCAAAGTGCCTCATCCTGCCCAACCACCGACCAAGTCAAATATGAGTGGCCCTGCCCGTATTCTTGTTCCCAGCTCAGACACCTCTGGGACGGCGTCGCAACCACAGTCGCAGTCGCAACTGGCCACGCAATCGATTCTCTCCTCTGAAACGCCTATTCTGCCTCATACTCAGGATGAGCCCGAAGAGACACACTCGAATGGGAACATCAATTTTCATTCGCTGTTTGGTGTTAGCCCACCCGACATCTATGAGGGGGTTGTGCAGGACGTGACCGATCTTCGACCGCGGCTCCTTTCACCTCACAGGGATGATCACGATGGCCATACGAATGCACCATGTTCTGCCATCCCCGGATGTATTTCACCGAGGATTTCCGATACTGACAGCGATACTGAGGACGAGAGCAACAAGAGAGACCAATCAGAACAGTATGAGGATGAAATTGATGAGTCGCAGGTCGAGCGCAGTCGTTCAATAGTACCAGATTCGCAGGAAGGTCAACTGGATGAAGATGATGCTCGGATAGACGGATTGCTCTTTGGCTCCGAAGGATCTACCATCCATGCGCATTCCGTGAAACAGTCACCTACCCCTCAGACCCCTACTGTGGGCCTAACAAATGAAATTATAGAACCTCTGCACAGCCCTACCGACGATACAAGTAATATTCCCCAAGTTCCTCAACAACTACATCGTTCTCCCTCGAAAGAGGCTCCCAGATCAGCTGTTCTGACAATGCCAGCTCGAACGACAACAATTGAACAGTCAACCGATACCCCACGGCCTATCTCAAACCCAGACACCCACCCGGTGGAACATAATAAAGACGCCTGGACAATACCCAGTTTCATGCACGACAAAAAAGGAAAGGAGAAAGAACGTGTTTTCTCCTTGAAAACAGCTGGAAGAACGGCTTCTGTAGGAGACAACAAATCTTTGTCTCGCACATCAACGACCACAAAAATGATGTCGAATGGCTTTCCCAGTGAAATGGACGCAGGCGGAGTAGTTGCGTCCAGCGCACAGTCTTTGTCCGACTTTGGAACCACCAGTGCTCCTGAGATCCAGGGAGAAAGTAGCTCGGGGACCAAAGCTGCCATAGTCACGACTGTTTCTGGCCGAGACTCGTCAGGATCGATGGAAAACGGTAGGAGATCACACAAGAGACCTAGGGCAGCCTCTCCAGACGATAGGATTGACATGACAATGGGTTCGAAACGGAGAAAACTAGTGGACATGGCTCCCCTGAGTGGAGCTTCAGGTTCAAGGCAGGCAGTTGATCACAGCCTGAAGGTTAGAGGAGATGCAACGCTTGAACCCATGCAAGAAGGCGGAAATCCGCGTCGCGTCGTTAAAAATGAGCCTCCCAGCGGACCTGCTCAGTCTGCTGGGGGAAAAAAGCTGAAAGGTTTCCAAGTTGATTTCGATAATATTCAATGCGATGATCAGAAGGGTTGGCTGTTCAGTTGGGGGGATCTGCAAAAGGTTCTGTTGCAGACAGGTCGAAAGAGGTATAGGCAAAAGGCAACTTGATTACGGGTGTCAATGCGCAACGAACTGTTCGATACTTATACTTCGCAGTAGTACTTTTCACTTGTATAATTACCAGTTCGTGGATGTACATATGTTATTACAGGCCTCGGGCGCGATAGTTGATAACGCAGTGGTCTGGTATGTGTACGTACAAGGACCATGAATTCATTCAGAACTCGCCAATAATGACCCGAGTGACGGCGACCAAAGAGCACACTCACTGGAGTGAATGAAGGGTGAGATTGCTTCAGGCATCACACTAAGCAGTCGCTTTCACACACTATGATATTGTCGGGGCCGTGGATGAAGGAGATTCTGTTGTAATTCTCTGCGATAAAATTGTGAACGCGTTTGTATATTGGCTACGTAAAGCTGAGCCCACAAATCAAGGAGTGAAGAACGAGCCTGTTCGACTTTGAATGCTGCGTGAACTTAGCAACACTAAGTACTGGACTCCCCCTACAATGGCGGGGGGGGGCGAAATGACAACTTCCTTGGCGTCGTCGGCGTGTTTATCTATATCCTTCAACTGCGCTCGATACGGGGACGACAGGCGAGTCGTTTACATGTGGTCAAATGAAACGATTCACCTTCGTCTTGAACGTTCGTCCTTCAAGTTTTAGCCGGAGGGACGAGCGGAATGATCAGGAGACCAGGTATGAACCGGTCTTCCCTGAAGGATATTTTCTCTCTAAACGCTCAGTCAGCATCTATATATTCTGTTTCTAAGCGCTTACTTTTGCAATTCAGACTTCATCGCAAACTTCAAAGTATGAATCCTGCTGCGCGGAGCATTACCGACGACGACGCGGAGTTGGCGTCCATCTTTTGCCAGGGCGTCGCGGATGGCGCGTTTTGTCAACCGCATCGCCTCGTTGAGTCGGTGACGGTGAACATCGATGGTGAAAGGGGTCGAAACCGGATTATAAGCTTTGCACAAGCCATTGTCAGACAGGTGTCATCACCACACGAAAGAACATTGGCATTCACCCTTCCAATATTTCTTCGCAGCTTTCTCGTGCAGCTTCTGTGCTTTCTCAGCCGCCTCCTCCGCCTCGACATCCAACCTGATGGCATCTGTGCTCCTCCCCTCATTCACAGCCATCTTTCGCTCCTTCTCCAGTCGTGAACGTTCCTTTTCCTGCGCTTTGGCCTGTTCGCGAAGGTAATCTGCGATGGTGCTAAGGGTATTGCGCTTTCCCGTGGATATGACGCTCTCAACATCGGAGTTGGAGGCGGAGGAGGAAGGGAGGGATATATTGGAAGAGAGGTTGGCGAGGGCTGAATTGGATATGGGCGCTTCCAGCGTTGGTGTGTGAGTGAGGATGGGTGGTGAGGATGCTGTTCTCGATGTTCTGATTAAGACAGGCAGGGGTTTATCGTCGACTTCCTGCTCCGTTTCTAAAGGGTGTTCAAGCAAGGGGCTCTCAGGAATTGTGACATTGTTGGGAGGGGACGAAAGTATCAGACTCTGCTGAGTAGTAGGTGTGAGATCATAGTCGGAATCAGAATGGACCTCGGTATCATGCTCATCATCAACGAATGTATCTGCCGGGTGTATCATGGGAACTTCGTCCGCTGCGGACATGTGAGCCACATAGGACGGGTCCCAAGCGTCCAATAGAGTCGTGTCATGGGGGCCATCTGAGAGACTCGACTCGGAATCGGTAGCGTCAGTTTGTGTAGCTGCAGCGTGGAAAGAATCCCGGACGTGAGAAGGCAATGCGTGATAATCGTGACTTCCTTTGGATGGGATGATAGGTGGTACACCACGGAAACAGCTGTCATTAAGGGACACTGGGGAAGGAAGCAGTTCGGGGCCGGAAGTGATCTGCCATGCTGGCAGTTCGCCGTCAGAATCAGTGGCGATGTCTGGCCATTCAGTAGGACGTTGGGGTGGATCTGGAAGAGATAGTGGGCGCTGAAGAGATTGTTTGGGTGTGACGGTGGACTGTGAGTCGGCGCTCCGATTTGGAGGAGAGGATGGGGTAGGAATTGGGGTTTTGGTGGTGTGGAACCGGACGCGAGGGTCGGTAGGCAAGTCGACTGGTTGAGCGGGTATTGACTTGGTTCTATCACGACGACCACGACGAGCCCCAAATATTATATCTGAAGCCACTATACTCAACCCTGTCCAAAGCAGCACGATCATCATTCTTGACGGACTCTCCGTATAAAGGAAGTCGACCAAGAGCCTAATTCCATAGGCAAAATACGGGTCGAACGATGCTGGGGACTTGTTAATAAAGTGATGCAGAACGACGCCCTCCCACACTCCAACGAGACTGCTGCCAAGTCTGACATTTCCGTGGGTGCCAACGTCCACCAGGACACGCACAGTGAGTCCCAGGCTAGTGGCGAAGAATCCGTCCATCCGAACCCGTGAACACTGGCAATTGCCTGTTCTGATGCTGAGTTTGCAAGTCGCCTTACAGAAGCAGTATTATAGTAAAATGAATTCTACTGTACTGGCACCAGCGACTGTCTAACGTATACAAGTCGTTTAACTATTGCTTCAATTTCTCAACCAATTGCGGCACGACTTCAAACAAATCCCCAACAAGCCCGACGTCCGCAATCTGGAAGATGGGCGCATCGGGATCCTATTCGAGCGAAAGGCGTTAATGTATACACTCTCACAGAAGAATTAACGGTACCTTGTTGATGGCAACAATGAGTTTCGAATCTTTCATGCCTGCAATGTGTTGGATAGCTCCAGAAATCCCCAGTGCCATGTACAGCTCTGGAGCGACGACCTTCCCCGTTTGTCCTACTTGCAACGAGTTGTCTGCATATCCTGCGTCAACAGCCGCACGTGATGCTCCTACCGCAGCACCTAATACATCTGCCAACGGATAAAGTAAAGCCTCGAACGTTTCCGCATTCTTCAGGGCACGACCTCCAGATATGACTCGATTGGCAGCTCCTAACTCTGGACGGTCGGACTTGACCAGAGACGTGTTGACATGTTGTGTTGGCGAATCTGAGACTTCTACGGGGTGTAAGGCCTTCACGACGGCGTTGGTATCTTGAGAATCCAAAGCCGCCGCAAATGCAGTTGAGCGAACGGTGAAAATTTTGATTGGGATGGATGATGAAGCACGGACTGTAGCAATTGCATTTCCGGCATATATGGGACGGGTGAAAGTCGTGCTGTTTGCAGAAGAGTCGTATTCGAAAGAAACGACATCAGACACGGCAGGAAGGTCTAGTTTAGCAGCAACACGGGGAAGAAGCGACTTGGCCGCAGGCGAATGCGCAGAGACGACGTGTGTATATGGAGAATTGTTACCGAGGATACGTTCGAGAAGTGGAGATAGCGTTTCCGGCAATGGTATCGAGTACTGCGCAGAAGTAGAATGCAGCAACGAGTCAAGACCTTTCAATCTGATTTAGACATTAGCTGATTCGGATAAGGATTGTGAAAAGTTGGTTTTACTTCTTTGCCTTTTCTACCACACCCTGAATTTGATCTGGACCGCCAACCACGAGGCCTGTGACTTGTCCCAATTGTGCAGCAGCAGTAAGGGCGGACAGGGAACCTGAATCGATTGCCCCGTTGCGATGCTCTAGGAAAACAAGGGCGTGAGGAGACCGAGTGGTCGTATACGCACGAGTGAAGGCTCTGTGGCAACCGTTGGCAGGCCTCAGGATGAGCATAAGAAGTACTAGGGGTTGTAATCACGTGGCTGAGCGCGGACATGCCTATTCCTGCAGGTTCCATCGGACATTAACGCACAAAGGAACTTATCAGGCGCCGAAATTTTGTATATAGCCTGAGGTATTCGTTTGTCCATGAGCCTCATATCATCCTCATCATGTCTCGCAGACCCTGCAACTTTTTCAATACGCCCGAAGGCTGTCGTCGTGGCACTGCATGTCAATTTCTCCACAGTGGCAGCCGCGGAAAATCTCCCTCTCCGTCGGAGCCTAAGCCGACTCCCCAGCGAGGCAGTTCGTCCCCTCTAGTATCAGCTCCCAAGGGAATCTGTAATTTCTTCTGGACAAGCGGCAAATGCAAGAATGAATTTACATGTCGCTTTCGACACGAAGTGAACCCGGCCATTACGACTACCCAAAGCGCCCAAGATTCTTCATCTGCTCGGGATACTTTGGCACCGTTTTTAACTGCAGCCGGACTTGCCAAAGTGACTGGGACCGGGACCGATGTTTTCTTTGCCTCCAATTCTTCTGACCCAATTTCTCCTACACAAGCCCATAACCTTCTCAAAAGATTTCTTCATGACGATTTCCGGTTCAGATCGACTTTCGATGTCTATGCTTTCTTGAAAGTCATCAGTAGCGCCAATAGTACGAATATATCATGGGTCAGTTTCGACGTAAACACATGTTGTTTTTGGCTTTTAACTTCTCCCCGTGTCAGACCGCAGAAGATGGCCAGGTGCACTCTATTCCGTCAAATTATTCTGATTCTGGCTCAAATTGATGTCACAGTTATTATTGTCCTCTATCGCAAAGGTATCTTCAAGCTGTCCACATTCTGCTGTATCTCATATTATTCAGGGTAATGCTCTTCTACGTATCGGGGACATCATTCGGTGGTCTCCGGTTTCAACCAAGGCAGGATCCAGTCGCACAGTCCTTTCATTCCAGAGAGGTTTCTTGCCACTCCTCAGGGTATCTTTGTAGTCTATTTGTTTATTGCACCTTAAATCTGATCAATTCCCCATAGTATTTGTCTTCCGACTTTGTCGTGAAGAGCACCTTGAGTCACATGGTCAAGCGCGTATTGTTTCTTGTCTGTCCGATATTCTGCCTTACTTCTCATCTTAGCGCTCTTTACATGCGAATAATTGAGAACTTTGAGTCTTTTGCAACCATTATTGAAGATTGCATGGGAGATATCATCGCTGCGGGTTCATTTAAAGATCCTCAAATGCCGGTCTTGAAGGATCCTATCGGAAGTCAAGTTATTGCCTCCCTTGCAGGAGTGTTCTATGAGTAATTCACCTCTCAATCTGGCGTTGTACACCTAGTTTGACAGTCTCTTCTTAGGTGTCTTACTCGCTTCAAGAACGTGGTTGCTACTGAGCAGCGATTAACTCCCATCGTGCGAAGTCTCCACAGGTGGATGGAAGTTTGGATTCAAGGGGTCTCTTCCTCCCCTCCAGCCTTCGATGATCCATTCAAAGGTCACTCTCCAGCCGCTCGTGACCATATCATCTCCCACCTCACAAATAAAATCGACCGCTTGGTAGCCATTGTGGAACGCGAACAAGCCAAGCTTGACCGCTCTCTACACCCAGATCGATCTCGGACGTTGCCACGTATTGCCGGAGGTTTGAATGAGGGAATTATAGCTGCACTACACACCGCCTATGAAGGGCCGGGAGAATGTCGGCAGGAAGGACCACGGCATGATAATGATTTCGCTTACATACAGAATATTCGCATCGCTCCAACGCACGAGGAACTTATCTCACGGGTTCCCCCTTTCTTGCCTGCCACTTTGTATGGGGCTCCCCATCCTTTACCTGAAGAGAGCATGGAGAGATTGCTCGATACGCAGTTTCGTTTACTTCGAGAAGAATTGACGTTTGTCGCTAATTTTCAGTGATTCTATCCAGCTTACCTGCTGTGTTTTAGAGCTCCACTCCGAACATCCATCCAGCTCCTCTACGACGACCTTCGTCACCCACGCACGAAAACACGCCTTTCAGATATCATAAGCAAGCGTGGGGGAAAGTATCATGGCCACGCCGACGGGCAGGAGAGCATCATGTTCAATGTATACACAAATGTCAACTTCTCACCTTTGGTTCCTGATCGTCGTGGTATATCGGCTGGGTTGTCATTCGACGCTCCACCTGGACGAGCGCGTTCCCCGCAGGCTAAACTTCGTGGTGACTACTGGGACGCAATGAGCGGCAAGCGCCTAACCCAAGGAGGTCTGGTGGCCCTCGTTTGGAAAAGCGGTGCTGACATTTCAGTGCACCTGGGCACCCTAGCCAGTTCTTCCCGCGACCTTGCTGATTCAGCCAAACGCGACAAGGAGCGGGTTGAAGTGCGAGTCGTTTTCTTTGATCCTTTGGTCGAGTTGCGTATTTTGAATGCGCTAAAGCGTCCCGAGAGTCAAAGGGGTATGACAAAGGTATTGGTGGAGGCCCCCGTCATGTTCGAGGCGATTCGGCCTTTTCTGGAAGCGCTACGAGTGGAACCGGAGTCTATCCCGTTTAATAAATACATCGTGCATCGTCGTCCGGGATTCTTCGATTCTTTTAAAATTGATCCCCCGAAGTATTCTGTTGTCCCCGGTTTCAGCTATCAACTCTCGTCCTTATTCCCGGAGGAAACTGGCGTTCGAGATCTTAAAATGTTGGTGACCAATCCGGCATCGGTAGAAGCTGCTCGTCAAGAATTACGAAGAAGTCGATTGGACCCTAGTCAGGCTGATGCCATTGTTGATGCTTTAACAAGAGAGATGGCGCTTATACAGGGGTGAAGCTTTTCGTTACTTCGCATCTGCTGTTCGAACGGTCTAACTGGACGAAATTATAGGCCACCTGGTACAGGGAAGGTAATACCTGCTTTGTTCCATTGAATCGAAAACTCAAGAAAGCCTTCCAGAGTTACACTGGAGTAGAACTGATTCGAGTCTTGCTAGAAAACCGTATACAACCCATCCTGATGATTGCGTTCACCAATCATGCTCTTGATCACATGTTATGTTCCGTTTTAGACGCCAGGGTTACTTCGAAAATTGTGCGCCTAGGTTCTCGATCTTCGGACGAAAGGATATCCCAGTATTCGATAGAGAACTTGGAACTGGTGGCAGGGCAGTCCCGTTTGGATCGTTCGTTCGGTAGACACCACCGGGCTCTCAAGGATATCGAAGAGGAGATCAAGAAATTAATGAGTCAGTTTCAGAAAACCTGGGTCGACTCCGACCAAATTGTCCAATACATGGAGGTAGAATACCCAGAACAATATGAAGATATTCTTCAACCCCCGGAGTGGATTCGCCTTATGAAATCAGTTTCATCAGGAGATGACAATGATGGATGGCACCGAGCGGGCAGAAACGGACGTACCGAGCTCGAGGACCATTCCATGTACGCATACTGGAGATCTGGACATGATTTGGAGTTTCTTTCAAGTTTCCGAGATCCCGCGCCCGCTTCCCAGGCGCAATCGACTGAAGAGCAAGCTGCGCACAACCAGAATCCCTTCGATATTTTGGCTGATAACGCCACGGATTCTGACGAGAGCTATGCTTCACTGTCAGACGAGGAAAGCGACGTTGATGACGATCTACCTGAAGAACGATGGAAGCGAGTTTGGGTATCAGCTCCCCCCGGCGGTATGCTAGTATCGGGTCCTTCCAATTCGACAACGATCGTTACCTCGCCCTCGCCACGAAAACAGGCACCCAAACCCGCACCCACCGTTGTTGAGCCGTCCGATCTTCAGAATCCCGCCGAATTTTTTGCCCATTTCGGTTTAGATGGAGTACCTCCCATGCCGTCGTCTGACCGTCCTCTCGATATTCTCCTCCCTTTTGGCGATATGTGGCTGATGTCACAGTCCGAACGGACTATACTTCATGCACACTGGACAGACCTTGTCCGAACAAACTTGCGGCAAACTCAAATGGAGGTGCGAACAATTAAATTAGTCTACAACTTGGAACCAAACTTGACAATCATTACCCTTGCAGGAATTTGAGCGACTCCGCAGCAAGCATGCGACTGCACTGAGTACATATAATGAAGGCAAAGATGAGGTCCGGACGCTCCGCTGACCCCATTATTACTTCCCACTGAAGCATTGAAATGGCAGACGCGACGTCAACTCCTTCAAAACGTTGATATTATTGGTTGTACTACAACGGGTGGGTAAACCATATGTTCTCCTTCATATTGAGATGGTTGAAAGTGTTGCTGCATACAGGTGCCTCCAAACTTACGTCTCTCTTGAAGGTCAGTTTCTTTTACTCTAGCTACATCATTATCGTCCCTCAACATTCGCCAATACCTACAGGGAGTCGCCCCGCGTGTGATGTTACTTGAAGAAGCTGGTCAAATTTTTGAGGCACATGTGCTGGGAAACCTCGTGCCTTCTATTGAGCATCTCATCTTGATTGGTGACCCTCTGCAATTGCGGCCAACATTGAACAATTACTGTGCGTGATAGTTTCTTTTGACCCGTTGGTACTAATGTGTGTCTGTTCAGCGCTCTCCGTTGACAGTCGACGCGGACAGCTTTACAAGTTTGACATGTCCCTTATGGAGCGGCTAGCTACTTCAGGATTGAATATGTCTCGGCTTGATGTTCAGCGCCGCATGAGGCCAACAATTTCCAACCTCATTCGGTGTGTCGTGTGGAGTAGTATGAGATATTCTCTAATACCCCGAATTTCGACAGGGGAACCCTCTATCCTGATCTGGAGGATCATGAACTGGTCAAAACATATCCGCCAGTCCGAGGATTTGCGAAAAATGTATTTTTCCTTTCTCATGACCATCAAGAAAACGACGGAGCAGAGGAGTCCGCGAGTAAATATAATACATTTGAGGTCAGCTGCTCCCTTCCGAACAGACGAGTTTGATGACAGGTACTTATGTTTGACAAAGGTCGGCATGATTAAAGACTTGGTCCTCTATTTTCTACGGTATGACTACTAGCGATTTAAGCTCTGACACCGACTCACTGCCGGGTTTGCAGACAAGGCTGTTATTCGCAAGAAGGCGATATTGTTGTATTATGCGCATATCTTGGTCAACTCGCTCGGGTCAGAGATGCACTAGCTGCTGAGGTCGCCGTTGTCATCGACGATCGCGATCAAACCGCCCTTGCTGAGCGTGAGATTGAGGGGGAACTCGAAGATGCCTCAGATGTGCATCTCGGCATTGAACGCATTAAAGTCACCAAACGCGTGGGATTGATTACTCTATAATTTGTTATTCTCACTCACGGTTTGCCACTGATATGTTTGTAGGTACGTCTACGCACGGTTGACAACTATCAAGGCGAAGAAGCCAAGGTAGAGACTCAGTTGATCTCGACAGAGGAGCCTGATGTATTATTATTCTGCTAGATTGTTATATTGTCGCTCGTAAGAAATTCGGGTGCTTCGGATGATGAGACTTCAGTGGGTTCTTCCCGAGCAAACATCGGTTTCCTCAAGGTAAGTGACTGCACATATTGTCCCAGATTTCCCCTAATTTCTGGACCAGTCTGAAAATCGTACCAATGGCAAGTGGGATTTCAGATGTGGCTCAGCCTTAGCATATAACAACGAGACATCCCTTCCCCCACAGTTGCGCTTTCCCGCGCGCGCGAAGGTCTCTTTATCTTAGGAAATCATTTAAATTTAGCTTCAAGAAGTCGTATGTGGCGGTCAGTCATCGATCAGCTTGAGGTGCAGGAAGCTATTGGGAATGCCTTCCCAGTAGTATGCCACCAACACCCGAATGCCATCAAATATGTCTCTGAGCCCGGGGAGCTTCCTGTTATTTCGCCCGATGGTGAACTTTGAGACCATGACGAAGCGCTCACCCAAATGCTGATTATTTTCTGAAGGGGGATGTTTGCTGCCATGCGATTCTC
The DNA here is from genome assembly GCA_003314045.1 of Hygrophorus pudorinus. Taxonomy (NCBI): domain Eukaryota; kingdom Fungi; phylum Basidiomycota; class Agaricomycetes; order Agaricales; family Hygrophoraceae; genus Hygrophorus; species Hygrophorus pudorinus. The sequence goes on along the minus strand of QLPF01005087.1, from coordinate 64,727 downwards.
GACTCCTATGCGGTCACCGTTGCCCATATAAGGTACGTTCTTTCTTTTCAGAAGAACCTTGTGCTAAATGTCAGAAACCAGTGTCATCCCGATGATCCACATCATGTTGCTGTAACTTGCTCTCAACCTTGCCAGAGACTTTGCTCAAGGCAACATCCATGCCATAGGGATTGCGCAGAGGAATGTGGCCATTGTCTGTTCCCGGTGGCTGATATTGAGCTTCCGTGCGGGCACACGAAGTCTGCTGTTCCCTGGTAAGCACACCCAAATACGTGACAAAATGTAGCTCAATGAATATTTTCTAGCTATCTCGTGGATGATCTTGCCGCGGTTTCTTGTGATGTTTTGATGACCAAGCAGCTCACCAAGTGCGAGCACTCTGCAGAGCTGAAGTGCTCTGCGGATCCTGCTCAACATCCTTGTTCTACTCTTTGCGGTGGCATCATGCCTTGTTGTGGCCGAGATTGTAACTCACGATGTCATTCATGCCAAGGGATCAATGTCGAACCAGTAGTTGGTTCTATATCCCGAGTGGTACACGCTCAACATTCGTGCCAGAAGACGCTGTATTGCGGACATCAATGTCAGAAGCCATGCTCTGAGGGTCACGCCTGCACGACAGTCTGCAAACAGCCGTGTCGTCAAGAATGCTCACATGCATATTGCAAGAATGAATGTTCGACTCCGTGTGCCCCGTGTCAAGAACCCTGTACTTGGTGAGTGCACCTCGATCTTGGAGGGAACCACCACTGATTCGTACTACTCAGGAATTGCGCTCATCATAAATGTCTCGTGCCTTGTGGATCTGTCAGTAACATAACCCCCTGTCATGAAGTTATCTAATATCTCAACGCAGGTTTGTATACGCGTGCCATGCGATGGTCGTTGTGAGAAGTTCCTCCAATGTGGCCACAGATGTCCATCAGGTGAAATTTTCGGGTCCGCCGCCATGGTGATTTCATTGATAACAGTTAATGCCCAACAGTGTGCGGAGAGGATTGTCTTATTCAGATTTGTCCCCTTTGTGCTTCTGCAGATGTCAAAGAAAGCGTGGTCGACCTAATTATGCACCGAACCCTCAAGGAAGTCGATTTAGATGAAGGAAGCCTGGAAGAACTCCTCATCACACTTCCCAAATGCCGACATATATTCACTGTGGAGACACTGGATGGAATATGCAACATGGATGAATACTACACGAGAACAGGGGATGGCAGGTGGTCGGGGCTCAAAGCACCTTCTCACAATTTCAAGAAGCCCCCGGCATGTCCTACTTGTCGCGCCGCCATCACCTCTCCACGTTACGGGCGCGTTTTCAAACGCGCAGATCTGGACATATTGGAGTTGAATATCGCTGCGCGTATGTCGCAGTCTCTCGTTAAGGTCCAAGCTTCGTTCCGATCCTTGTCGAAACCCGAAATGGAGGGGAATTTGGCTAAGGAAAGCGGGATCATCAACGTTGCTGACGCTCCACACCCTCCAAAGAAGCTTAAAGCACGCGACAAGGCTCAATTGGCAATACTTGCAGAAAACCGCGATTTGCCTGTTCATGTGGATGCCCTGAACCCAGGAAACCCGAAATATCACAGTGTGTCTCCTATTGTCGTAGCAGTGTGGAAAAAAGCCACGCAGAGCCTTATCAACGTCTACAAGCAAATTCAAACAGTTGCGACAACACGCTCAGCACATCTTAACGCTTGGGAATCTGCATTTTCGTGCCTTTATCGACAGGAGATGGACTTGGCCATAGTAGACCCCAGTCGTGCACCACGCCGACCACGCGAACATGCAATGCGCGTCGCAAAGATGGGGGTCGGGCAACCAAAGCCGCGTGCTGACAAGAAGTTTCTCGTGGAGTCATTTTTGTGGAGTCTCGAGTCAAGGTTTACGCTTGTCGACCTGGCTCGAACCTGGCTCAAGAGTGTGGGTGAGAAGACTTCGTATCCTGTACAGCAATGCCAGATGTGGGCTTCCTACGGTCTGTTCATCCTCAAAACATGCGTTCAAGATGCGCGTATTGCATACAACATTGCAGAAGATTCGGAATCTCGCCGCCAGATGACCAAGACATCCCTTTACGTTATGCGAGCTGAATTCGAGCAGTTCCGTTTCAACTTTGACATTTTGCAGCAAAGTGGCGGTATGAAAGATGAGCGCAATAGCTTGGCAATCACCGCGTCGCAGAAGTCCACAGAAGCAGTGGCATACATGGAGGGGACTCAGGGGGGCCATCGCCTTTCCCGGGGCTCAGACGAAGAATGGCTGAAAGAAAATTTTACTGACCCTGCTGGCATGATTGCTGACGAGTGGAGGAAAATCGAGCGTACCATCCGGATGGATACATTTTATGAGCCAGTTTCGTTGGATGAGAAACTGTCAATCGTAAAGGCATTCCATTTCTGTAAGTCGAATTTTGTGGTCAACATTGGCAGGATAGTGATCGACGTGACATAGCTCACAGCGGACATTATTACAACTGTCCGAACGGGCACACTTTTGTGATTACGGAGGTAAGTTTTTTGGTCCCTTTTTTCGCGGTCGGAATAATAATCGCATCCTCAGTGCGGCGGAGCAATGGCGCGATCGGTGTGCCCTGAATGTGGGGCGCCTATTGGAGGTTACAGTGCGTATTTTCAAGTTCTTTCTGTCTGGCCAAATCACATTTTTCTGACCTGTTACGTAGACCACGCTTTGGAGAGTACAAATACTCGAGCGACAGAACTGGAGAACTTGGCTCGACAACAGGGAGCCGAGCGCAGCCCGTGGCATTGGGCGAATTGAGGACGAGAACCGTTTACTGTATACTATACCGTTCAAGTTGTACTGTCAATTCAATGTAGACCTAGCCCTTGTTGTGTCAACGTTTGGGGCCAGCACTTTATATTTTACTTTGCCAACAATTTCATGTATCTGCGTTTGGTAAAGTGGTTATCAATTATCTGTGACAATTGGCATGTGGTAGTTTGTTGGTTCAATTTTTGATAGTGTCTTTTTATTTACCCCCATATTTAAATAAAACGCATCATACAGTGCGGTCAAACGTTGAGTCAACGTTCTGGGCGAAGCCCTGTGTCAGCCATTTGCTAAAAACCTTTGGTCAGCCCTCTGTTGCAACGTTGTGACCGGCTTCACACAACCTTTGTCTCAACCGGTGGTGTACTCGACCCACACCTGGTCGCCATGTCACTCCAAGGTCTCATTTCTGGTTCGGAATGTGCTGGACCATCCAATCCGCTCTCACAGGTGCTCAAGCACACAGAAGGAGACAGAAGTTTACACCAAGTGCGTTCTGTACAGCCTAACTAAACCTCACGATCATGATTTATCCAATATTCAGGATAGGCTAGCTGGTCCCGCATCTTCTCGGGTGGGCCTCATCGTTTTGACGCATATATTTTTGGCTTATCCTAGTTCTATCAAGCTTCGACATCTCCCTGGAACATCAGCCATGGCGGACCAGCATGATCTTGCTCTGGCGCGGCAATTTTTTGAGGGGAATTCTCAAGCTCCTGGCCCAAGTCTAGGACTCTCCTCATATTATTTACCTTCAGCCCAACTGGGAGAGACGAATAGTCGAATAGGGCCTGATTTTAACGAAGCGTGGGCCATGGAGCAACACCAGCTACAAGCTTTTGAAGTATCTAAAGCTCAAGCTCTTTGGGCTGCCGAATTTGGCGGCTCCTCTCAGTCATCTGCTGGCCCATCTATCCAGCAACATGTAGTCCCGGAACCAGACAGTGAGTGATTACCTTGCTCCATTGTTCTCGCCACTTAGTCGTGGGGAGTTCAACGAAGGCCTTCGTACATGTCTTCCGGGCGACTACACGGCAGCTCATCCATGGGCATCTACGGGATACACATGGGCCCGAACAGATTTGAAGGGTTGAATTCAAATTATAACATTGCTTCCAATCAGGGCAAAGGGAAAGGGAAAAGTAGAGATGCCGACTTTGAGGCTGCGTTCGCTCAGGTGGCCGCATCATTATCATCTGTTCAGACAGAGACTTCCAGAATTGTCGAAGTTGACACTGGTATGGGAAATATCGAGGCGGCCCTTGGGGCCGTTACATTGGAACCAGCTCAGGATGACGATACGATAGAACACGGCACTGATTTTCAAAGGTGCGGTTTGACTAACAGACATTAAACTCCAGTACCGATTCGTTTCCCCCGCAATCAGATTTTGGGATAACCTTCAAAATTCAGATATCCCACCAGCAAAAGAAGATCTCGCCAAATGGGAAGCCGAATTCAATCAGCTGATGGCTTGCCAACGTGACGAACCAGACCACGACTACGCTGGTCCCATGCAAGAAGCTTGGGAACAAGGTATCGGTGACTTCCAGGAGGATGGAGGACTCGGATTGCCCTTGAAATTCGATAGTCAGGGATTACCCATCTTGGGCGATTATGTTTTCGGTACGTTTGGCTTGTAAAAATGACATTGCATCAATTTTGACAACAGTAGAATCCGACAATAAATATTTGGGGGCATCTATCTCCAACTCCTCCCTCAATGATGCCAAGGCGCTACTTGAGCAAAAAGGGTCTCTGTCAGAGGCCGCATTACTCTTAGAAGCCGCTATCCAGAAGGGGGATCTTGGAGAAGGAGGATACGAAGCTTGGATTTTATTAGGAGAAACTAGGAATATGGACGAGCGGGAGAATGCGGGTATACGGGCACTGGTAGAAGGCGTCAAACGAGCTGAAGCTGCTGGGGCTGCCGGCATGGGAATGCTAGTAAGCGTCCCTGTTCGTGACTATGTTCACACTAATGATCCTGTTCTTCAGTCTTTGGCTATATCCTACACAAATGAATCTTTTGACAAGGCTTCTCATACCATGCTCTTACGCTGGTTGAGAGCCCGATTTCCCTCTTACGTCATTCCTGAAGAGACCCTCAAATCGATTTCCACCAATTCGTCTTGGGACACGCATACCCGCATTACAGATCTCTTTCTTGAGATGGCTCGTGCTCAGCACAACGAAAATGTCTTGGACCCAGACGTTCAGATTGGTCTCGGCGTGCTTTTCTATAGTAACGGAGAATATGATCGGGCCAAGGATTGCTTTGAAAGCGCTCTAGCCGTGCGGCCCAAAGTAAAACCAGCAATAGCGTTGTGATCGCGAAGGCTAATCTATTTCCCGTGTAGGACTATCTCTTGTGGAATAGGCTGGGATCCTCGCTTTCCAACGGTAGCAAGCCCGAGGAAGCTCTAGGGGCATACCAGTCGGCGCTTCAGTTACGGCCTACGTACACCCGTGCCATCTACAACGTGGGCGTAGCATGTATGTAAACGACCCCTACCCTTCAACTGCTACTTATTCCGATTCCAAGGCTTAAACATAGGCGCCCACAAAGAAGCGGCTGAGCACTTTTTGAGTGCTTTGGCGCTACAGGAGACTACGGGTGGCGACACTAGTGAGCAGCTGTGGTCTACGCTCCGCAGGGCCTTGTTGTTGATGGTGAGGTGATCCAGTTGTGAGCGAATGTCGACAGTTGCTGAAAACAATCTCATGTAGGGACGTTTCGATCTGGGTAAGATGGCTAAACTAGAGTCCCGAGCCAACCTACAGGAATTTCGCAAGCGAGGGTTCGACTTTTAGATACGTTCATGTAATGAACACGTCTTGTGTACTAAAGCCATAATCATTCACGTGATATGATGGACAATCTTCTCCTGAAATCATGTCGGGCGCACTGGCAGGTGATGTACAAATGTATGTTTGCAGTAACTAGTCCAGCGAAGCACGATGTTTGATTTTCTCCAGTCACACCATCCGTAAGGCATCAAGCCCAGCTAACGCTATCTTGAACAAAATCTCGAGTCAATTGACCCAGAATAAAGTGAGTAGCAAATGAATTGTTTTCACAAATCTGACCAAACCGAATAGGCTCGAGGTGGGGCCCAGGCTATGCGTAAGTGTGAAATGGACAACGATAATGTGACTGCGAACTTCCAATGATACTTAGTGTACGGTGCTGGCTTGACTGAAGAAGACATGGACAAGCCTCAGGTATGTCCTTGTCCGACCGAATCTTTACAACATCAAGATTAAGCAATTGTATCGGATAGATCGGCATATCTCCCATGTGGTGGGAAGGTCAGTCTAATTACCTCTTCATTTTCCAAAGGAATCATGCGGTGAAAATAGGTAATCCATGCAACTCTCACCTTGTAAGTCCATTGCATGCTGTGACTTCTAGGATGATTATCTCTTTTGAAGCTCGACCTTGCCAAGACGGTCAAAGAAGGCTGCAAGGCGGAGGACCTAGTTGGCCTCACTTTTAACACTATCGGTGTTAGGTTTGTGAGGGTTCTTTCTCATGCAAGCCCACTGTGCTCAAGTTCAATAGCGATGCGATAACTATGGGAACCGATGGTAAGAAAGATTTGACTCACACATAATGATACGCTCAAAGTCCTTCCTAGGCATGCGATATTCGTGTGTATATACTTTTTCTTGATCGTCTTCCGTTCACAAGGAGTCTAGCTTGCCAAGTCGTGATATCATTGCGGATTCGATCGAATCGGTATGGACTTTACCCAGTACGAGTCTTTATTGATATAATATTTAGGTCATGATGGTATGATATAACTTTTGACTGGCTTTCAGATATCGAACTTGTTCGTTCAAGGCTCAGCACTACGATGGTAATATTTCAATTCCGGGATGTGATAAAAACATGCCAGGATGTTTGATGGCAGCTGCTCGTCACAATCGACCGACTATCATCATTTACGGAGGAACGATTCAACCTGGAATCCGGCGTGTCGATTGCCCACCTATGGGCTACCTCAAAGGAGGCACAGTCAATATATCCGACGCTTTCGAGTCGTTTGGTAATTACCAAAAGCTGTACACAACTTGCGCGTTATCTCACCTGTATTTCGGAAAGGCGCTTTTGCCGTTGGGAACATCAATGATGAACAGCGATTTGACGTTGTTCGCCACGCATGTCCCGGAGCTGGTGCATGTGGTGGAATGTATACGTACGTTATCAGCAACTGGTATAGTCACTGAAGATTAAACAGTCCTTAGAGCAAACACAATGAGTTCGGCACTTGAGGTACTTGGACTGTCTCTACCCTATTCCTCCAGCATTCCTGCCATATATCCAGGTTAGTTGCACTTGACTTCGGGAGGTCGTTTTCTCAACAAGTAATTATAGAGAAAGCGCAGGAATGCTTCAAGGCTGCCAAATATCTCAGGAATTTACTTGAATTAGACCTCAAGCCCAGGTACCATATTTCGAACCCTGTGAAGGTTTCGCATTCACCATCAGTGTTAGGGATATCCTTACCCGCGCTTCTTTCCTGAATGCGATTGTCGTCATAAACATCCTTGGGGGCTCTACGAATGCGGTCAGTATGGAAATTGCATTATCGGATGCTATGTGACACTGGGAGACAGGTCCTTCATCTCTTGGCGATCGCACGAGCTGCTGAAGTGCCGCTGACTATCGACGATTTCCAAGATATTTCTGATAAAACCCCGTATCTCGCCGACTTGAAGTATGTTTCAAACCCAGACATCCCATCGTCCGAGTGAATGTTGATAATGTTTTTCAGACCTTCTGGACGATACTACATGGAAGACGTCCACAAAGTCGGCGGCATTCCCGCCATTTTAAAATACCTTCTAAATCACACGGATCTTATCGATGGCACTCAACTGACTGTCACAGGAAAGACATTGGCAGAGAACCTCGAAGATGTTTCCGAACTAGAGTTCGACAACCAGGACGTGGTGAGGAAGCTTGGGCATCCAATCAAGGCCACGGGCCATTTAAACATCATGCGCGGTAACCTTGCCCCTGGAACAGCGGTTGCAAAGCTCACCGGAAAGGAGGGCTCACGGTTTGAGGTTTGAGAGGTCTTCTGCCATGTCCAAGTCGGCCTGTGCCGCTGAATCGTTTTACGCAGGGGACGGCCAAATGTTTCGATAGGTTGGTTGTCTTTATTGTTAATAATATTCTTCTGCTGATTTTCCATAGTCTGGACACATTTTACCCTGCCCTTGAAGCAGGAGAGGTCAAGGCTGGCATGATTTTGATTTTCAGGTACCAAGGACCGAAGGGAGCGCCGGGAATGCCTGAGGTCAGATACTTGTGCTCTCTTTACTCATAAGGTTGTTCATGCTGAATGGTTTTACAGATGCTAGGTAAGATAGTGAACACATTGTTGTTCTCGTGCTTATGCGCAGTGCCGGTTGTTCGTCAAGGCCCAACTGCAGCATTGATGGGAGCTGGCTTAGGCAACTCGACCGCTTTGATTACCGACGGCCGGTTCAGTGGCGCGTCTAGAGGATTTATTATCGTGGGTGCTTTATGATGACCTGTATTATATGTCCTTATTTTCTTGTCAAGGGACATGTTGTCCCCGAAGCTCGTGTCGGAGGTCCGATTGCTTTGGTCCGAGATGGTGATCTTATTATCATAGACTCAGAGAGCAGGACCATTAGCTGGCTGGTGACTGATGCGGAACATGCAAACCGTAAGAAAGAATGGGATGCCTCGGATCTTGGACATTTGACGGTGAAGAGGGGCGTGTTGTTGAGGTACGCCAGGGATGTCGCTGTGAGTGTTGTACGTCCCTCTTCGTCGTGCTAATATTTAGAAATTGCACAACTGTGACAGCCTGCGGATCTCGGGGCGTACTGCGACTGAAACTTGAATAACATGAATATATTGTAAGAACCACTGTCGTATATCTTTGAGTGTAACATTTCGGTTCAAACGTTCGTGTAAGACGTAACGGTTTGACTCACGAGTAAAAGACCTGGATAGATCAGATCTTCCGAGGAATAGCCACACCGTTTGCGAAATTGTGCCTCTGAAAACGTAACTCATCGGGGACGACTGTCATTGGCGTACTAGAGTGAGGGGATTGCTCGGAAGTGACTGCCTTTGACAAATCAGCAATGTGCTCTGCGTTTGGCAGCTTTGGGGGCGGGGTTGGAGGGAGTGAAAGTAAGGTGCAACCGCTGAAAACAGATAACAGCCAAATAAGTGGTCGAACCACTGGCCCCTACCTAAACAGCGGTTTGACCAATTATTAAAATAGGACCCCCTTCCCGCAGTGTGTTCCGTTAACATGTAGCCTTCGTCGAATGCAAGGTCTTATCAATAAGAATGATAAGAGGGCCATCCTTGACATCATCAGGGGCTTTCTGAATCGTACTCGTACGCGAATCAATTGAAACGATGATGGGACAAGTACCAGAGAAGTTATGCTAGTTGTTGCGAAGGGATTCGCAACACTTGGGGTCATTAAGGTAGAGTTAACATATATATACATATATTTCGGGTCCACCCCCCACTCGTCAGGGCTGCTCTGTGGGCTTGCGCCGCTTGGATTGTTGACAGGTAGATCTGGCCTTCACTAGAATAGGAAGGTGTGATGATTAAGAGTGAAATGTTGAGGTATGCAGAAGAAATGCATACCGGCCGGAGGGGGACTGGGGGTGCGGGGACGTTTTGAGCGAAGATCGGCGGGGTCTATGAAATAATCAAAGTAAAGGAGTGTGAAAGGAAGTTGGATAAGAAAGGTTACCTTGCAGAGTGGCGCGGGCGGGGGGCGGAAGAGGGTTTTTTGTTTAACCTCCGTGATGAGAGGGTTAAACGATGACACGGAAAAATAATGTGCTTACCCGACGGACCCGGGACAGGGGGAGAGTCTTGACGTGGGTTCGGAACACTCACCTCATCTGCACAGGAACGAACGTGAGCCATATGACAAGTAAAACATCGAGCTGCATAATTGTGCGCACTGTTCGCAATGCAGTGGTGAGCCTCTGCAACCTGATACATGGTGTTGCCGTCCTTGATAAATGGCAGGGCAACGCGCGGTTTAAACTGATAATCCCCTGGGATGAACGCCTCATCCGGGTGGTCCACATGGAATTGTTGCCGCCGCACATTGTACCACAAAGTCTGTCCCCATAGATGTCAGTAATTCACTCCTTCACAAAAATCGATATACGTACATCCACGAGCTCGTCACAGGCCGCGGAAACCTCGTACGCAACTCGACGCGACCTTCCTTTGACTCGCGGGTCCAATGCTGCCATCGGGCTCCGCTCTACCGCGAGGACCAACTTTTGGATCGCACACCAAGTATCATCCTCCTCTTGCGCCAAATGGCGGGCTTGAGTGCGAAGTTTCTCGTCCGTCTCGATTGCTGGCACTTCCTCCCCCCCATCTCGGATATCATCCGGCCAAAACCACTCGGCCATCTTGGTGGGTTTCTTGCTCCCTGGGACGAGAACGCTGACTGGCCTCGTGTATTCGGACATGACCACCCCTAACGCGCGGCGAATATGAAACCCGCCCTCGAGAAGAAACTGAGGCCGGTACGATTTGAACGCGGCGATGGCAACAAAGATCACCGTCGACAAGTGTCGGAAGTCACGGTTGACGCTTTTCTTGACCGTATGCTTCCAGAAGTCGGGGCCGCGCTTCACCATCAACCATCCGAGATCGTCGATCTCTGTCATATGAGTCTCATCGAGTGCCTTGGTCATTTGAATTTGCACCTCATTTCGTTGTACCTCGGCCTCGGGGCCGTCGGTCCAAGTCGCGCGCATCCAATCCGGGACGAAGTCAACGTCATTCCCTTCCTCTGTGTCATCCGAGACAACATCCGGGGCGCCGCAGAGGACGGTCCAGACGTCCTCAATAGGCTTTTTCGAGGTGGAACCCAACAGAGTCGGGACGGTGAAGAGGAGACGGGAGCTTTCGAGATGGTCCATCACATGGAGCAGCGACCAAAGGCAGGAAATGACCTAGGATCAATGTAGTCAGCTCGAGTAAGATGTAGCAGTGAATACACACGGCGTAAACGGCGCCTGGACCAGAGCGACTGCGATGGTTGGTCTCCACCGCAGTGAGCAGTCCCTGGGTGTAATCGGATGCTGTCTTGGTGCGGAGGTGGCCAATCTCGGAGTCAATGAACGGATCGAACCAACGAGCAATCTGTATGAAAGTAAAAAAGTCAACAACGATTGACATAATATGGGAAGCACAATATCGCCAATGTGCAGATGCTCCAGCATTGCACTGTGCGCCTGCATTGATGTTGTCAGAGTAAGGACAAGGTGAAATCTACTCACTTCTTGCCAGACCTTCGGAGTGCGCCCCAGCACCTCGTTCATGTCGACAATCACCCGCCGCGTCACAATCGGCATGGGCCCCGGCAGCAACTCATACGGCCGCTCACTCATCAGGAACTTCATCACGGCGCTCGCCTTTGTCGCCACCGCCTCCTGCGCACCGTTCCACTTGCCTCTCGTCAAATACTTCCTCACCACATCCTCCGCCTCAGTCGCGTACTCCGCATGCGCAACAACCCACCGCTCATCTGTGCTCCCCATCAACCCTTTCAGCTTCCCAAGACACTTCACGTACGTTTCGTTCAACTCGGTCATCATCTCCTCATTTACCATCTCCCACAGCGGGTCCCCAGATCCCGCAATCCCCGCCCTCAGCTCCCTCTCCCGCTCTACCCGGTCCCTTTTCGTCCCCTTCTCCCCATCCAGTTCCTCGAACTCCTTCACCATTCCCTCCACATCGACATTGTTGCCCGCACGCCGAACGAGCGCCCCGAGTCCCTTGTCGAACATATCTATCAGCACTCGCGCCATTAGCTACAACAATCACGTACATTAGCCGCCATCAAACCGGTGAAATAAATCCATTACTCACCCCTCCGTGGATCCCGATGACATGCTTCTGGAACCAAGTAGTTCGCGCCTCCTGCATGTTCCGGAAATGCCGCCCACCGGCGTAGATCCAGGTGAGCAACGTGATCGCGTGCGGAACCAGGCTTACCGCCATAAGGGCCCGGTGTTTCTTGAGGTCGCCTTTCATCACCTCGTTGCGGACCTCCTCAAACGTCTGGTCCACCATGAGGTGCGGCACCAGCTGCCGAAGCATCAGCGCCAACCCCTCCTCGTCCGTCTCCCCGTAGACTTGGTCCCTGTCGTTCCGCGACAAATGGATTGCCGCCGCTTCCGTGAGTTTATCTATGCAACCTGTTCCGTCAGCGCCCCCGATGTCATACATTATGCCTCACTTACCTTCGTTGTAGACTGCCACCCCCCACCACTGCAACGTCCCCAATCTCGCTGCCACCTCTTGCGTCTCCAGCCGCAACGCCTGGTGCCGGTCCCGGTCCTCCAACGTCACCGTCTTCTTTCCCTGGAGCACCTTCAACGCAGCCTCGTTCTTCTTCATAACCGCCTCGTCCTCGCTTACCAACATCTCCAACGCCGCCAACCGATGCCGTCCTCCGGCGGCCTGGACTGTCTTGGTGCCGACTAATTCCAGGACTGGCAGGGCCGCCGGCTCATCGAGTACGGTAATGCTCGTTGAGAGCGAACCCTGAAGCGCCGGCTTGAGCGTCAGTGTCGAGACAATGACTGGGATCAGTGCCGCGGGACGGAATGCCCTGAGAGAGGTATCCCGAATGTTTTGCGAGAGCGCACGCGCCATATTCTTGTCAAGGGACCGCTCATTCCAGGTCCCGAATTCCAGTTTGACCGGCCCACGCACCATCTTCACGCGCGCATAGCCAAGTAACGCCGCCCGGACTTGACTGTCGAGTTCATTGTCGCTGTCTGTGATGATGTCGGTGGCCACACCGATTTTCCCGGTATGGAGGTGAAGACGCAAATTCGTCTGCTCACTCTAGAATGTAATTAGAATAATGATCACATTAGGTATCAATAGAAATTTGATTTGCTCACCGTTTTCTTCCGCGGTGCCATTTGATAATGATTGTGACGGTAAGGGGAAGACATTGTTTATATACCGAACACATGTATAAGTCACATGCAAGCCTCATGTTTTGTCAGAGGACCGATTGCTTTGGTCCGAGATGGTGATCTTATTATCCGAGTCATAGATTCAGAGAGCAGGACCATTAGCTGGCTTGCGGAACACGCAAACCGTAAGAAAGAATGGGATGCCTCGGATCTTGGACATTTGACGTTGAAGAGGGGCGTGTTGTTGAGGTACGCCAGGGATGTCGCTGTGAGTGTTGTACTTCCCTCTTCGTCGTGCCAATATTTATAAATTGCACAACTGTGACAGCCTGTGGATCTCGGAACGTACTGCGACTGAAACTTGAATAACATGAATATATTGTAAGAACCACTGTCGTATATCTTTGAAATGCTCTACTGAGCGGTAACATTTCGGTTCAAACGTTCATGTAAGACGTCACGGTTTGACTCACGAGTAAAAGACCTGGACAGATCAGATCTTCCGAGGAGAAATAGCCACACCGTTTGCGAAATTGTGCCTCTAAAAACGTAACTCATCGGGGACGACCGTCATTGGTGTACTAGAGTGAGGGGATTGCTCGAAAGTGACTGCCTTTGACAAATCAGCAATGTGCTCTGCGTTCGGCAGCTTTGGGGGCGGGGTTGGAGGGAGTGAAGGATCACGGTCCGGGGCATCTAAGAATGCATTCTCCCCAGGTTGTCGATGTCCGAGGATGATTGCAGGGTCGGGGGGGATAATGATTATCTCGGCAGGTTTCTCTGGTGTTTTCTGCTTTTTCGGAAGTGCCCATCCCGCTGCCTCTATGGCCTTTCTTTCCTTTCGTTTCCGCCTTTTGACGAAATAAATGGTGAAACCAATTATCCATGCGACACCCATCAAACCTCCGCATATGCTGCCAGCGATAATAGGCGTTTTCGCTTGGTGTCTGTACAGGCTGTTGGTTTTTCCCCTCAAGACGATTGGAGTAAACATTACATACCCATTGAGAGATGCTGCTTCTGAAGAAGATGAGGCTGCATCGACTTGCAATGGGGAAGGTTGCCCCGGCAAATACGTTAGTTTGGAATATTTGGTGATTTCGGGCATTACGAACCAAGGCCTGGCATGAAGTATTACGCAAAAGTGTTTCTGACCGGGCAAGCAGGGGAATGTTGACCCTGGTGTACGTGAGACACTTTGACAGAAACACACCCACCTTGTCCCCTGACGGAGCACGAGGGTACCACACGTCATCCTCCCACACGCACCCTCCGACCCCCAGACGAGCGTAAAGTCGGGGCATAGCGCGGACGCACGGCGTAAGAGGGGAGAGATAGACAACAAAGACGTAGAAAGCATGTTTGTATTTTTCTCAACTCTGTTTTACTGACTACTCACCCTTCCAGAGGCCGATCCAAACGGACACCCACACACCCATCGCACCAAGAGGTGAGGGAGGCGGTGACATCGTCTCTCCCCTTTCGAATCCAATGCAACACGACGGCAGCAAAACGAAACCACCGCCATACTCCAGCGCGTCATGCCCTACGAGGATAATTTCGCAAGAATGACACGACATGTTATGCACTCGCCAGTGGGTTGTTGCATACCGAAATGGATCTGTTCTCAGTCCCTCCGGGTATGTCAAGGAATTTTGATGTGTTGTTGCCGACAACTCGGACTCGGAGTTCGTCAGTCATCATTGAGGACGACATACTACAGTCTGTACACTGGGCTGGATAAGACATAAGTTATGTATCCGAACCATGAGGCCAAGTGACAAGTATCTCACAATATATTTGGTCATACTTTAGAGATTAACCCTCTAACCCGTAATATGCAGCGAACTCGTCGTCCTCTTGTTCTCGAGTTCTCAGCTCAATGATACCCCCGATCTTCTCTCTCTTTGCCAATCAGATGTTCCAAAAAGGCGCTTGCTAGATTCATTCCGGATTTATTCCAATATGAGTACATCATAGCGGTGGAGAGTCGAAATATACACCAGAGCTCGTCCAGATTTTATTGTCGTCATGGACGACTCAAGTTATCGGTCGATCTTCGGTAATTCCTGCAATACTCGTCGAAAGTCTGTCCAACTGGACTTGCCTTGAGAACCTTGAAAACAGGTTTATTCGAAGTTGCCTTCTTTCCGTCCAACAACCCGGTACCCACCACAGCAAATATGTATTTGGCGTCTCTTGAGGAAGTCGGTCAAAGCACTTGGGACGGTGTCTGGTCTCGCATAGTCGTAAGATTTTCCAGACCCGACAGAGTCACGGTGATCATTGATATTCTGTATTTCGTGGGAACCTTCATCGTCTTTCAAGTTCATGGCCCCAGTGGTCTTTCGCCTAGCTGTTGACTACCAAGGGCCGATGGAGCAGAGGGCATCATGGCGTTTCCGTATATACCAATTATGGGGCCTTGTGCGTTGACAACTGGCGATAAGAAAATGTCCTGTTACTACAGATAAAATTAGGCACATGCAGAGACACCTCGAACGTGAGAAGCGCTTGGAAAATGCCAAAACAAAAGAATGGAAGATGGACCAGTCCATCACTCTCCTTCCTTTGCGCCATAGATGCAAAAGTCAGAAGGCAATCAAGCCTTCCCGTCTTTCCCCTTATTGTTCTTCGCCTCTTCCATCTTCTCACCGAGCACAATGGCTCGAGTATAGCATCCTGCCGCTATCAAGGACCATAACGCGGCATTAGTGCCCTGTGTTACAGACGTGATAAGGACTCTCGTAAAGGTTCTTGTGCGAAGATAAACCTGACCTGATAGAATAACAGAGCAAAGAACGCCTGAAAGAGCAGAATCACAACCCGGAAGACTAAGCTTCGATAGATCGCCAAATGTTTTAGCTGCGGTAATGGCACCTCGAGTGCGATCATAAGGAATGCAAGTAACATGGTAACAATTTGAACGAAGGGTATCCTAACAATCAGGGTGATGAAGATGGCAGCATTGGGCGAAGGTCTGTTTTGAAAGATGATGGGCACCAAGCAAAGTCCTGAGTGAAAATGAGAGTATGAGACGCACTGTAGGCCTCCAGGGTCGCGTAGAGTTCCTCCAACAAAGTCCCAAAAGAACTTGCGAAAGAAAAGACCGAAAAAGCTAGCCCACACAGCGTCTCAAGTGGCCGGATAAGTCAAGATGCTGCAATAGGTGCTAGACCACTTACAAACGCTGGCCGTGGTAGATACCAAGCGGGCATATTCGTGCCAAACGAAATTTCCCATTGTTTATTAGGGTACGACGAAGACTTGCTTCAAGGTGCGAGGGAAAGGAGAAATACGAAAATGAATAAAACGAAAAGAAAGGAAAAGAAAGTGAGCGCTGCTCGAGTCAAAGTCGAAGTCGAAGTCGAAGTTTGTGAAAAACAAATTCTGAAAACTCGATCATGATCACTAGGGCGGAGTTTAAATTAGACGGCTTTCCCACACATTATTCACCAAGCCAATGAAAACTAAACGTCTGTCGTTGAGGTCGGGTGGGTCGCGCAGCCTACGTGATCATCATTCGAATATTCGTTATTAATATCTCAATTCGCGATGACAACCACTTACCAGATCAGGCGTCTCCTGACGCACAGGCGCAACGAGTGGAGTCTGAGACCCATTCCGAAAGTGTGAGGCTAGCACAGTATTAGGTTTTCTCGAGTCGCCCCATGGTTCGTTGAAACTTGATTCTGTCATTGGCCTTTGTATAGGCAGGGCGGGCGTCAACAGTGGTCGAGAAACGTCGATCTGATTGCGTGGGCGGCGGCGGCGACGAAACATGCAGAACACAAGGACGGTCGAGATGAGGATTATCACCGTTCCAATTACTCCACCTACAACAGCGCCAACGAGCGTGGGCGTAGAAACATGGCTAATATTAGCGTTGTCGCCGCCCTGAGTTGCAGACGGAGTCAAGGACCTGGGCAGCATCATTATTAGTTCAATAAAGATACAACTCGGCGGAACTAACGCTAGAAGACTACTTGTTGTGGTAGATGTGCCCCCAGAGGCACTGTAAATTTCGAAGGCATCCACGTCGATAAACGGTCCAGTGCCTGGTTCCGGGTCAGCAATGACATCTAAAGTATGCTGCTGAGAGCCTAAATGGTTCGCAAAATACTGAAAAAAAAAGCGTTTAGCGACTGCAAAGATAGTTGCGCAGAATGTGACCAACGAGAAGCGTCTGTAACATCATTCTTCATCAAATGCGGACAACTTCACCAAGACGAAATACGTACCTTGGTGTGAAGCGACTGAGTCACTCCCCCTGCACCTCCGCCGAACGTCGTCACTTGTCCGTCTAAGTTCACCTGGATGTTGGCATGATCTGGAGATACAGTTCCGTAAATCGCTACTGCATTTCCTGAAAACGAGAGCGTTGCCGAAGCGCCTGCAGTTTGTGTAAAGCTTTTGAAAGGGTGTTGAGACTATATCAGGGAGTGATTTTATTTTCAACGTACTGAAGGGTGCCATTCATGAATAATGGCACGTTATTGGTCAACCAGTCAGAGCCTGAATAATGTACTCGTGGGTCGCTGTCGTCGATTGTGGTATTCGAAAGTGTCGCTCTGTCATAACGCTTCAGACGGACGGTAGAATAATGCTGCGGACAGAACAGACCCTGCAGAACCGATCTGGCTCACAAATTCCAGCCAATCGATATCTATCGGAGTGTTGGATCCCGTGCATGTAAGGACGCATGTATGAAGACCATCCGTTAGACCGGACGCCTGACCCAAAAGCTGGTTGAAAGTAGGGGTGGGACTCCTTGCACTGCCGTTCGTTATGTTCTGGCCATCCACAGAGAAAGTATAGGTGCCATAGGTAGCCCGTTTTCCGCCATAAATTGCGATGCCAGTACCTATTGGACGAGGATATTTGCATCTCATGAAAACAGGAGATAAATCAAGCCAACCATTAAATGTGATAGTGGCAGTTGCCCCTTGGACGGAAGTGGAGTGTGCTGAAAGGCCCGAATACGACTGGGAGTGGTAACACATCAATTGATGAGAAAACTGGCGTCGCTACGACATTCTCACCTGGACAAGCGAATCGTTAGAAGGGACATCAATCCAGGCTCCCAGGGGCCCATATGAAATTAAGGGAGAGCTGTCATCAACTGCATAACGATCTTAACCATGGTTGTGTGTGCATAAAGTAACTACTCACCAGCAACGTTGAAAGAGACCATTGAGAAAAAAAGCAAGACGACTCGGATTCCCAGTCTACATGTATCATGTTCACTGCCACTTTCAGGTCAGGCCTGTCAGGGCCCTGGCGTTCGTCGGGCAAGTTGGGCGTCAGAAGGTTACACAGCACCGGTCTGAGTTCAAATTTGCACAAACCTCGGCTTTTCTCTACAATGTCAAAGTTTAAAGCAAAGAAAGCGCCCTCGAACCCTCGAGATCTTGTTCCAGTCGGCCCACGGGATGTATTTTCCAAGCACCACGGGAAAAGGGATCCAAACGGAGAGAGGCCTACGACAATTCGTGCTCTTATCTTACGAAATGGCAAATATGGCGCTCGGGGAACAGGAGAGCTCATGGCTGTGAATAGGATGACTGGAAGGGAGAAACTCGACCTTTTAGCAGGTAACTAAACGCCTATATCGTACAAGATCTGGACATTCATCTTCGGCGCTTCCAGAGGACCTCACCGAAAAGTCAAAGAAAGCTGTTGCAAGTCCATTCCGACTTGAGCAATGTTTAACAATCGCAGAGTCACAGTTCAATGGTGCTTGTTCAATTGTATTATCTCAATGGTGCTGAAGCAGATCCTCGACCATGCAGCCTTTCTCGATGAAATTGCTAATCTCCAGGACCCCGATCTCTTTTATTCGTTGATCGAAATCGAGTACAAAGCACGCACAACTCCCGCTCAAAAGGCCGCCGGTGCCGATCCTTGGAAAAATCGCTCCTATATGGCTTCAATCATTGCCACCAGGTGCGGTCCAGTAATGTCGATCTCAGTCCCACAGATTTGTTGATATTTGTACGGTGCACTTCTTCATCATGTTCGTATCGCACAGAATCCATAATGCGTACACGCTTGCATCTGCGTGGCAAATCGTATTATACTCTTTACGCGAGCTCAAGGAAGAAGGACTGTCGGATAAGACTATCAAAACGCAGTTGAAGAAGAACGAAAGTCTTAGGTCTCGGTACCTCGTTTTATATGATATGGTCAACGAACTGGTCGATACTAGCCAGGCGAAGTTCTCTGTCCTAGCAACCACCACCCGTGAGGCATACTTGCTATGTGGATACTAACACGGCTCTTTCTCATCTCACGCATGTCACTGCTGCTCTCTATCTCCAGCTCATTATTCCCGCTACTTCAAAAAGGCGGATGCCCCTGATGTTGTGGACGCTGAAGTCGTTTTTGATTGGGCCGGCTTGCGGGACGCATGTAAATCTTTCCTTGACTCTATCATCATCGAGTTATGCTTCCCCCGTGCACCATATCCGAAGAAAATCTTATACCAGATCCTGCACGATGCGGTAGAAGAATCCCCCAAGGAAGCAAAACGTTTCCCTCAGACGCTCTGGGACGCAGTAGGTGATCTATCGGTGAGTTTGAAATTACCTGCACATATATCGTCGGAGACGTCTGCTATGTTATTTTTAATCGAGTATGACTCACGGCTAGATTTATAGGTAACACTGGAATTACAAGATTTGCTCGAAAGACCATTGTCTGGTCCCGAGGGCAATGCCTGGAAGGGCCTTCCTCGTGAAATGCCCGAACACTACGAGCAATGGGTAGACGCGCGCTTGTATTCCGAGACGGCTTCCAACAAATACGCCAACTTCAAGGATATTATATATCCTTTGGGGAAAACCAAGAATCGGCAAGTCCTTGACAACATGTGGAAATACGTCAATCTCGTGAGGGATTAACTCCGTGTACCATAAAAAAGTTTGCTGACATTCCACGGCGTGTCGTGTTTATAGAACTACGAAAACGTTTGCGGGATGGGCATTGACACCCTCTGGGAACTAACCGAGTCTCAGCAGCGCACTCCACAGTGGCACTCATTTTACATACCAGAACTCGACGAAGGCCCGGACAACGACTCAGACTTACCCCCGCGTCTTACGTCCTCGAAGTCAAAGAAACGCAAGCAACTTCTCGCCATCACGAATGGTGCGGCAGATGACACCGATGGTTCAATGCCTGAGTTGCAGTCCGTGTCCAATTCGTCCGGAGAAGATACCGAGGATAGCGACAATGATGATAGTGACGATGATGATGATGGCGACGGCGAGGATGATGACGAAAGCGGGTACAATACGGAGGAGGAGGATGAGATGAGAGACTTGCTGAGGGCGGCTATGGACACCGCTGTAGAAGCAGAATTTTTTGTTTCCTCGAATGTCAGGCCCGAATTGGACCCCTTCTTGGAGGAGCGCAAGAGTAACCCGTTCCTGAAGTTGTTGGGATCATTGAGAGGTATGTTTTCCGGTCGGGAGCTCGGATTTCTACTGAGTTTCTTGTCAGGCCGTATGTTCTCCTCCAGCCCGAAGCTCAAAACAAGTCATCGCGCTCAGCCTCGGGGCTCTCGATTTGAAGCTGCTTCACTTACGAAGACCCTCCCGCTGGAAACGGACAAGGCGACAGCACAAAGTGGCTACTCCGGGGTTCGTCCGAATGGTCAGCGTTGTGTTACATTTATTAAAGTCAAGTACATCTAACGCTGTGTGTACCTCAGTGGAAGCTCATATACCGCAAAATCGCAAAACAACGGTAGAGGAAGTGGAAGATGAAGATGACGTTTCTCGCACGACCACGAAGAAAAAGAAAAAGCCGAAGAAAAAGAAGAAACCTATCTCGCCCGAGCCTGAACCTTCGCCAGCAACGACAGGGCCCAAGTCTCCCGTCTCAGCTGTCCGATCTCCCTCACTCAACACTGCGTCGTCGTCAACTCTGCCCCGCATGTCGACCGCCTCACTCGCTCTTCCTGTTGAGCCAGTCTCTGCCCAGTCTGCACGCTCGTATTTACAATCCGAGAAACTTGACGATCCGAAAACGAAGATCAAATCGAGGCCAGATCATGCTTCAACATTTTCTGTTCCAGATAAGAAGAGCTTTTTCTCGAAATTCGGTGGGAATAAGACCAAAGCAGAGGAACCTGAGAAAAAAGGGGGTAAGCGTAATTGGTTTACTAAGCTGGGGAAGAAGGCAAAGGGCCACATGGAGCAACTGCTGGGTACTGCAAATGACGACACGAAAGGTATCAAGCCCATGAAGTGGGACCATTTCCTCAAGGTAATATTTGTTTTATATACCAATTTTAGTACAAACCTGATATCCAGATAACCAGGTTATGCGAGAGCTGGGCTTTGGGTATGACCCTAGCACAGCTGGTTCCAGTGTCCGGTTTGATCCTCCGGATAAACGCGACCGGGTGAGTCCTTGTGATCATGTTCTATCTTTGCTTTGTCCTGACTACCCGTTCTCTGCCTCAAGTCTATCACATTTCACAAACGTAAGATATCCTACTTTGCATATTTTTTTGAACTTTATTTATGTCTTTGCTTGTTCCTCAGCCCATCCCGACACAACAATTCAGCCGATCATGCTCAAAGATTTCTCAAAGAAGCTGAAGAAATATTACGGATGGACCGAAGAAGAGTTCCTGCAGCAAACAGGATAGTCTCGTAGCCTTTTAATTGCCATGTAATACCTTTTTGCCTGGTATCGATGTTTTGCTATGGTGCCTAAATCGACTTTCTGCTATAACTGGAATATTTACTTCCATAATGGGACACGAAATTCGCTGTAAAATAATACAGTACACGGTTTGCAGTTTGATCAAGAATGGTTCGAGAAAAACGGATCAAGCGATGTATCAGTGTCCCAGGAAACCTTTTATTTTCCACATAGAATCCAGGTTCTCGAGCTGTTATATTAATATCAACAATAAACCGGCAGTACACCCTGGACCTCAAACGCACTAATTTCGCAAAACCTTCTTCACGCACTATCTCCCCAACGAGCTTCTCGAGTTCTGCGCGGTTCAGATGGTACAGTGTTGGCGTCCCGCGTAGAGACGAAAGGAACAAATCATGGGACGAGGAGCTGTCTGAGCGGGGGCTGGGATTGGGGACCGAAGGCGGCGCAATTTGTGGCAATACTTGGGTGACAGTGGGTGGAAGCAGCGGAGGAAGCATCATGCCCAGGCTGCTGTTCAATGAGGAAGACGGCGACGAGTCCGGGACGGATAATTTCTTGGCGACCGTTCGATTCCGCATCCTATTTCCGGCCTCATCCAGGGGTGTAGTTTTCCTTTGAACATTATCATAGGCAAGTCCCGTATGTTGATAAACTATTTCGTGACTTGGAAGAAAAGGCGGGGCCGTAGAAGAGGACGTTGAAGGCCGGGAAGAGCTGTCACAGTTGAGCGGCGAATGGGTGATGTTCGGGGTGTCGATTTGGGAAGAAAGCAGCGTAAAACTAGGGGAAGAAAATGCTTCTAGCGGTGTCCCTGGAGCTCTGGAAGGGGTCTCAAGAAGGGGTAAACGAGGTGGTGTTGGCTGATTTGAAGCTGGAGGGAATGCAATAGAAGTAAGCCGTGTGTTTGGATTTTGTGTGTTCACAGTCATGTTGCGAGCTGGGCCTGACGTAGAGTTAGCCTTGCAGGGACACACGTTCCGGATGGCATCGATAAACTGTGAAGCAGCGGTAGTAGACATAAAGGTTATCTGAAAACGACGGTATACCTGGAGTATACGCAGCATTCAATGAGTACAATAAAAAAGATCGATTTTAACAGATCGCAGAGAATTGCAAACCGGACGACAGCCTAACGGAACAACTCGAGGATGGAGATAACGGATGCCAACGACGGCATCTCGGTATACTGCTTTGAGTGGGAGACACCGAGACTGTTGCTTTTGCTGTGGTTTGAACGACGATAAAGGTGAAAACGCCAGGAGATCCAAATCTTCCTGAGTATTCACGTAACCAGTTAGATGGGTTCAAGTTGGCACCCCAGAAAATCCAACCCACAAAGCCAACGTCTCTCTGGTCCACATCCATGGAATCGTCTCCAGAGTTCATAGACCATAAAATCCGTAGTCGAACTGATTCTAATTCGCCTTTGAGAGATTTCTTGATATCAAGCAAAAGACGTATGACGGGATTAGCGAAGTGTTGCCATTCGGCGTCAGTATTGACATTTGGGTCGCTGGAAGAAGTAGGGCCCGTTTGTGGATATGATTTTGAATATTTCGTCAAGATATGGGTTGTTGTAACTGTGGTAGAATGGGACATCAGTACTTTCTCAAGGGTGGAACGTGGAACCCTAAAAAATATGGTTTTTCGTCACATGCACACGTGTATCTTTTAGACAACCGCCACGCGGTCAATGGGAGGAGCAGCACAAATCGCGAAGTATTACAAGCCCCAGCTATAACAGAGTACATGCACACAGGATTATCTAGAAGAGAACTCAACGCAAATAAAATAAGTCTATGTGGACTCAAGCTCTAGCTAAACCTTTGAGCGGAAGGGCTGTCTTGATAGCATGGAAGACGAATTGAAGACCGCTGTGGAATGCCCATAAAAGCGCAACTGCCACGGATACATCAATAAGTCAGACGCCAGCGACATTACGATAAACTCACGAAGTAAAGTGGGAAGCCAGAATAACAAAAGCATACGATCATCTGCACCCGGGTCATCAGTTACAAACAACAGTCGAGGATGGCATCCAGTACGCACGTTTCTTCTGCAGTTTTTGCGACTGCTTAGTGGTCGGTTGATAAGCGTATGCGTTGACCTCCTGGTCAGAGATCGGAACCACACCATACCCAAATGGCCTCGAAACTGGTCTCTCCACGGCGGAGGAAAGTCTGACAGGGATTTGTTCACGATCATCTCTTTGATCCTCTCGTTCATGCTGCTCAAGGCCAGATGGCCCATCCTCTGTAGCCCTGGGTGTATACATCGGAGGCGGAACTTCCTCAGTTTGCTGTCTCATGGTTATAGCCATCCATTTCTCCCAGGTAGCCTTCCATTCATGTGCGGCCCGGATAGCTCCAACACCTCTGGGATGAGCTGACTCATCTAGCTCTTTCCCGTCACAGTTGTTATGTTCACCACGCTTATCGCCGAGGAACGAAGCCCACCCTGGCATGGGCACGAACACCGGGAACACCATCGGAATCTGCGGAAGAGCACCCCAAGGAACAGCGGGCATACCAGGCAGCTGAGACAGGTTCGGGAGTGGGAGCTGAGGCATATTGGGCATGATACCATGAGCTGCATAAAGCTGAGCGAGTGTACGTTGTATCATGTCGACAAAGGATGCAGTTTGCTTTTCGTCTACGCCTTCCGGACTCTTCTCCTTGCCCGACGACTCATGTATCGGAGCGGTTGCACGGGGCGTGTTCTCATCGCAGACGTCGTTTCCAGAAGCCTCATTTGTGCTGTGTTCCACTCGTCGAGGCACACGCCTTTGCATAACTCGTTTTTCTGTGCGAACAATTTCATCTTCGTCCTCCTCGCCGTCGCCCCAGTGTGCCTCCTCGTCATCGTGGCCTTCCGGATTGTCAGAGTCCGAATCGAAGTGGCCATCCTCGAAGAGGGCGTCTTCAAAGAACCCAACCGGGGCCACTTCCTGTGGAGTCCTCCCCAGGACATTCACAATCTCCAAATCAGCTCCAGCTTCAACCAATATTTGTGCAGACGCTTTCGATCCCCTAAGAACAGCGAAGTGCAACGCAGAGTAACCATTTCGATCTCGCGCGTCCAAATCGATGCCGTGGCTGACCAAGAACTTGAGCAGCGTAGAAAACCCAAGGAAGGCGGCTAGATGTAGCAATGTTTGTCCGTTGGCAGTTTGATATGATATTGCAGAGGAGATCGTGGTCGGAGACTGGTGGTCAAGGGGCGTGTCGAGGATAGAAAGGAAGTCTACGATGAGACTCTCGAAATCCTCGCTGTCACCAGTAGCACGGGTGAGGAGCAGCGGTCGAATATTGCGGATAGATATTGAAGTAGAGGCTAACTGCATCATGTCGTTGGGGTCCACTCCATTCTGCGAGTCGGAGGTTTCAGCGGCATTGCCCACGATGCGCATGGCGACATTCTTCGCATCCTCGATCTTCCCTGTCATTTTCAGCCCAACCACTTGAAGCGCCAGCTCCATTCTTGATATGATATCAGTTTTACGATATATTGATGAAACAAGGAAACAGAACGCACAGGGCCCTGTCAGATTCGTCAGAGTAGGTGAACAAGCTTGGAGGTGTGCCTTCCTCTTCTTTTGGGAACCCGTCAAACCACACAGCCACAACACCAGCAGCTGCGCGTGCAGGTAACACACAAACCAAGGTATTATCACTCCACCGCTGAGTAGAGCTCGCCACGACGTCCCCAAAAACACAATGAAGCTGGACAGAGGGGTGGAAATTAGCGCCAAGGATAGTAACCTCTATACCTCCATGGGTTGGCCCACACGCAGGAATCAATCTGTGAATCTTCGGTACTGGAAGGGAGGATATAGGTGGCTGCGGACCGGGATTGAAGAAAATGAAAGGCATGGGGTTGTGTGGCATTAATGCCGACTGTGGGCTAAAGGGGACGACTGAAGAGGGGTTTTGTGCAGGAGAAGGTTGACGCTCGGGTTTTGGAGTAGCAGCCTGAGGTATAAGAGCATCCAACCCAGTAAAAATATCAGCGATCTGGTCATCGGATGGAGAGATAACATTTGACTCCAATGTATGACTCTCAAATATGTTTGGCTTTGGTCGGGATGAGGCCTCCAATGGGTTATACTGCGGAGGAGTTGGCGATCTTGTCAAGGGTAACGCCGAATGCGAGGTTGCAGGTGATGGTAAACTGGAGACACTAGTTTCTCGTGAAGGCTTTGACCGGTTACTTGTATTATAAGGCTTGGCACGTTTCCTGGCTGCTCCATTGGCCCCCTTGGCAGAAGCTTGCTTGCGCTTCGAAGGCGCACACATCTCCGTGATGTCGACCATCCCGCTTGCAGATAGCCACTCGGTATCAACTCCCGTAAAAACAGGAGGCACCATGCTTGCTTGCCTGCTGACAGGGCCTCCGGAGGAGCTTTTGTGGTCATCAGTGATCATGATGGGCCGTGATGTACCCGTACCAATGATTCGGCCAGCGTCATCCATCATAGTGAAATGAATATTGAAACCGACTTTCTCGCGATGATGCCGACAATAACATGTGATGCGGATTGGTAGCACGACGGAACCTGTAGAAAAATCAAGAACCTCGGCACAGTTGAACTGAATTATGCTTGTGGTGTCTTCTTGTCTCGACTTGGCACCCTTGACATTGGAGTCTTCAGGGGAGTCAGAGTCAGAACGTTCCGGCCTGACTCGTGCTGCGAGTTTTCTCGCAACCCGTTTGGCCTTGAAATTAATTGAGATTCAGGATAAAATGAATTGTACAGTTACATATTTACTTACCTCACGGGTCTGACAGCTTGAACAACTTAAAACACGATGATATGGGGGGGACGCGCAGGTGACGGTTGCACTCAGGTGAAGAATGTCAGGGGCGACGGGGTCTAGACAAAAGTTAGCACGTGTTGGCGACTACAAAGAACAGTAAGAGTATACCTATCTTGCCTTGTTTCCGAGTGCGCCTCTTTGTAGCGGTGCCTTGCGGCAACTTCAACCATTTCCACGACCCAACTCTATCGTACTTTAAAGGGTCGCCGGATGAGGTATTCCCATCGGCCAGATCGACCGTAACTCGCACTTGAGTCTCGACGCGAGATTTGGTTCCACCTTCAGGGATGCTGGGCACCATAATAGGAAGACTGGTGTAGAGCCATCAGACCGGTTACTCAGGACATGTGCTAGGACGTACTTGTAACATGAATCCTTTGATGGAAACACAACTTTCTGGTTTGCAGTAGGAGAGTCCCGTTTGCGAGGGCGAGACGGAGGGGGAGGGATTGGCTTTGTTAAGGACAGTGGGATATTATGAGAAGGAACAATGAGACTTGATGCTGAGAAATTTGTTGGTGAAAGAGTTGGGGCTGAAACGACGTTGGCATCAGATGGCGTTAATGAGAAAAGGGTTGGGTTGAGCTCTGAGGTTGGAGAACTGCGCACAAAGATAAGACATACGGCGAACACAGCAGAGAAAAGTATGGGCTCACTCGTCATATGCGTGCTCTTCAATCAAGTCGTCCAAGCGAAGCATATGTTCCTCTTCACCTTTTCCGAGGTCAAGCTGAAAAGGCGCCTCGGTATCCCATGAGGCCAAAGTCTTGCCAGATTGCACAGCATGATACCACGATGAGACCTCAAAGTCGTGGTGAACAGCGACCGGCTCCAGACAATCTGAAGTTTCTGGCGTCGCTGGTGACGACGAGCGAGAGCCCGGCGCTGTTGCCGACGATGAGGACATGCAGTGGAGTGTGACAGGCCCCGGAGGTCGGAGACCATTCCAATCCAAGAATTATTGAAACTCCGGTTCAACTCAACCGTGCAGTCCACATCATGAAGCGAGGCGCAGAACATCAGCTTTCAAGAGACGGCGATCCAGACGACGACGAGATAGAGGTAGGCTTGTTCTCCTCGTTGCGCACAGTATTCTATACCACGTAATGCCTAGGAAGTGTCCGCACCGAATCAAGCTTTCAAGAAAGCTGATGAGTCCATATTGGCGACCAGAAAGTGTGTACGTTCCATATCTACTCCAGACATATACTGATTTCATGATCTATAGAATACGAGGCATGCCTAAGCGGTCAATGGGTGGTACTGCATCTCCGCCTCCACCACTGAATGGCATCACATCTACATCTGAGGTAATAGCTCTTGAATTGTTCTTTGTTGCTGGAAACTCACTTGTAATCTAGTCATCTCGATTTGGCGGCTTTTCAGGGTTCGGAGCACCATCCAGCAACTCTAGTTCTTTCTCCTTCACTCCTCCACCAGCGCCTACTACCTCTGTATTCAGTTCAGATCCTTCACCGCCAGTGGCGTCATCTGCATCTTCTGCAACAAAGACTTTCGCCTCGTATCTAGGCTCTCCTTCAATCAACTCAGGTCTGTCACCGACAACTCCAGCTTCGGATCCGAAAGCAGAGCCCGATCAAGTTGCACTCAAGTATTACTCCTCTTTACGTGGTCTCAATATCTCTGTTTTGTCCGCAATCTCCAAGGCTGTCGAGACAGATCCTTTCGTGGATATTGCGGACTTATTGGAACGATATAAATCTCTTCGTGTGAATTTACAGAAGGAATTTGACGCAAGGGATAGACCAGCGAACACGTCGGGCCCGACAGTGACATCTTTCGCGATACCAGCATCAACTCCCAAACTAGAAATGCCAGCACCTCCATCTAGCTTCGCCGGATTTGGCCCCGTCAAGACGCCGTCCACCCCGATGTCTCCCGCAATTGGTGGCTTCGTCTCAAAAACTGACAACGCGAGTTCGTCGTCTGGCTTTTTCCCTATAACATCTACATCAACTCCCTCAAACTCCGCCTTTCCGTTTTCTGTCCCTGATTCGTCTTCGAAAATATCGCTCTTCGGATCAGCTTCTACAACAGCTTCTACAACAAATGCAGCTGATTCATCGACACAAAAGCCAAGTTCAAACGCGTCGTCATCTACGACGGCGTTCGAACCCACTAATTTTTCGTCGAGCGGAAGTACCGGGTCACCCTTTCCTTTTGGCTCATCGTTCTCGGACGCTTCAAAACCCCGCGAATCATCATCAACATCCACCAGTGCCAGTTCAACCCCATTCGGAAAAATGAGCGCTTTTGGCAGTTCAAGTAAAACTTTTGGTAATGAGAAATCACCACAGCCTCCCAATCTTTTCAGTGGAGCGTTCGGTTCAGGTTCCACAAGAAAACCAAGCCCTTTCGGCTCGTTTGCGAAACCAAGCGGTAGTATTGGGAATCCTGTTGGGTTCGGGTTTGGCAGTCCGCCCAAGACGCAAGAAGCCGATGGAGGTTCGTTATCCTCTTCGAAAGCGACAACAAACGGGTTCGGGTTTAGTGCTATTGCTCCGGCGGCGGAGACGCAAACGACGGAGGAGGATCTGGGAGATCACGGGGTAGGGGATGAAACGGAGGAAGGAACGAAGCTATTGACTGTGAGGACACATGATCAGGAGGGGGAAGGGGAAGAAGATGAAGAGACAACGCATGTTGTCAAGGCCAAGGTTTTCAAGTTGGCCAAAACTGAGTCAAAATGGACCGATATGGGTGTCGGTCAGTCTGTATGACATTCTGTACAAGTCTTGGGCTGACGGAAGTGAACAGGCATGCTGCGGTTGAAGAAGCACAAGGTCTCAAGTGCACGGCGAGTTCTATTGCGCAATAGTAGTACCGGAAAAATAATAATTGTTTGTAATCCATGGACTTGTCTCCTACGGAATACTGATCTGCTTTTACAGAATTTTATCGTCTATGCGGGTCTAAATCCGGCCTCCACGAGTACTTTCGTTTCCTTTGTTGGACACGAAGAGGGCATCCCAATAACTTTCAAGCTACGTCTCAAAACCGAGGCAGACGCCGGAGAGCTTAAAGCCGCAATGGATAGGGAGATAGCCCTGGTCCAGGTCAAGACACCATAGGTATCGTAGCCTCTCGTTGTTTTCGTTGCCCTTTTGGCAAATACATTGGTATTGTGTTTTTGGTCATACGCAAATCACACATTGTTTTAATGCTTCCAGTCAGCGGATGAGTAGAGGAATGAATGCTGCGTAACAAAACTGCCAAAGCGGAATCACTTCACGTTGAAGTGACTCTGGGCATTCTGCCATATTGAGTTGAGGACGAAGGCTTCGCTGAGAAGCATTTCAATTTCGTGGTCGCCCCAATCATGCGTTGGGAGGGATTGAAGAAACATGATGATTCCCTGGATGAATACGACATTGATCAATTCCATGTGACGGTGAAACAGGAATATCATACCTGGAAATCCATCTGCCGTAATTTGTCGCTCCACTTGACCAGAAAAGCGGAACAAACGTACAAGTGGAATTGCGAAAACGCATCCGTGCCTTCTGCCTGAATAATGATACCGCCAACTATGTCGGCAATATTTAGAATAAGAGACACGAATGACCTACCAAATAGGTATCCCACATGCGAATAGTGTTCTGGACGGTGATCTCCCGCATCAGCAAACAATTCATCCACCTAAAGGCGAACTGCATGAATTCCACGTTCTGAGCTTCCAGATGGGCGGATAGCGGTGCTGATTATCAACATCTCTGATCAGCAGGGCTGTGGGATACCACACAAAAAGCCCGAACGGCTGAACTGACCATCAATACGGGCGACAAGCTCAGCCATTCGCCGGACACTTCTTTGGATCCCTGGTTGTGCGAATATATAATTATCCTGGATGCCGTCGAGTAATCGCGACAAACACCAAAATGAGTCTGCCTCTATCGCGTTCAGGACATGAGCGGGCAAATATGATGTGTTGTATGCTTCGGGGTCAGAATCTAACATGGAAAAAGAGTTATGTGAGTGAGGTTGTAGTCTGGATGGTCGAACGAGGCAAACACGAAGTATGTGTGCGTACCGATGTACGCTGACAGAAAGACTTGAAAAAACGGTGTTACAAGATCGTTGATGCCTTGGACGTACCCACTGGCTGGATGCCGGATCGCCCAGACGTATAATATTCGTTCCAAACTCTGCACGAATCAAAAAAATCAGTTGTAGTCAGCCCGTACGACTTTGGGGTGCGGCTGCATACGCGTTGTGTACAACCTTGCATCCATAACTGTACTCCTGGTCTCGTGCGGGGTACGTCTATCTCAATCTGATGCCATATTTGCTGATCAAGGCCTTCCCGATCGCGGGAAAAGGCTAGCTCAACGAGGGAGAGATATTCTCCACGTTTTCTTGCGAGTGTGGAAGCACGTGAAGAGGTGGGAAGGGGTAGGTAACCCTAAATAGCACGGTCAGGAGGACCTAGGTGGCAGCCAGCAGACGCACGAGGAGAAGCTGCCATGACATTGGACGGAGGTCACTGGGAATTCCTGCCCATGCAAGTTTGCGCAGTTCCGCTTCATGTACATATTCAACATTGGCAACAGTGAAACTGACAGGTGACACGCACCGATATTGACATCCTGACTACTCAGACAATCGACAAACTTGTGACGCCGATTGGTACGTATCGATCGTTCACGCATAAGTTTCTCAGACTTCTCCGTTGATGGCACAGTCGATGAACGAGTCGCTGTTTCGGCGCGCTTACTTGATCGATGTCGCACACCATGAAGTGGATCTGGGTGTTGAATGAGGAGGTGAAGACGAATAAAAGGCACTAAAGTACCATTAACAATCTGATCAACGTCATCTCTGATGGAGCCTTGGTCTTGCCTCGGTTTGGTTGTCGCTACTGGTTCTACTATCTCTGGCTCTAGATCTCCCATGATCATATCACCTTCGAGATCCAAGTCCCCGCCGTCTTCTTCATCATTAACGCGGATCCGCTCGTCTATGATTGGTCTTCTGTCATCAGATTTTCGAACTATTGTCCACCCATTCTTCGGAGGGTGCACATCTTCAGAGCTAGCGGGATAAGAGCTTGGATTGGGGGCATTGAGATGTGTATATGAGGAGGCCAAGGTTGACGAGGAGGAATTATAGGCAGGTTGTGGTACAGGTTTCGGAGCCGATTGAGAACTTGTGCGATTCCATATGCGATGCGGAGATTCCGAGTCGGAGGTGCTGTCCCAAGCATCGTCTTCACCCCATTCCGGCGTTGAGTGCGATGTGAAATGACTTGGTGGTCGCAATGCGATGTGCGGGCGTGCTGGAGGCGGACGAGCAGCCATTTTTAATATTGTTCAAAATTCAGGCAGGTATGATCATGAGCACAGCTGCAACTACGTGGGAACATGCAGAAAATATTATTTATTCACAGTGAACAGGCAAATGTCGTTATGTTGACTTGGCGACCCAAAAATTCTATAGGTACCTGCGCCTATTGCATGGTTAATGCTGGTCGTAGAAACGTCAAGTTATGTGACAGATGCAGGTAGTTGCTTTTTCGCTTTTCTTGACTTTGCCTGTCTCATTTTTCGCGTCAGAATGGTTCGATACTGTTCCAAGGAGTGTCAGAAGAAAGCATGGCCTACCCATAAGCGCGTCTGCAGTAGCGAACTGCGAGAAAACCTGGCAGATGACCCAGCTCAGGAGATCATAAATGCCGCTTTGTCAAAATGGATTCATTATTGGAGACACTTTGCACTGGTCACTGTGGGCACTCGATCTGCCCAATCACCCCAGAGATCGTCTGTCTACTCATTGGTATGGCCTGTTCAACAGTCGTTGCGTTCTCACCTTCACTTTCCACCCGTTACAGTTTCGCCATCGAACTTGAAAAACGTCCCAATCCTCCCAGTGGGTCAGGCCGATTCTTCAGCGTCAGTTCTTTAGCATTTGATAAAACGCCCTCCCCCCCCTGAATGTATTTCATCTACAGATGGTTGGGGGAGATGTCCTCACCCGAGATCAAGTAATTGATATCTTGATAGAAATGAAAACGTCTCAGCCTAACATTGACCAATGGAAAAATGACCGTCGGGCGATAATACCGTGCAAATCGTCATCGTCTGCGAAGGTTTTCTCCGATTTACGTGGTTCTCTCTCAAGGATACAGAAAGGATGAGGAAGAGTCCAACTCCCGAAATTGCACGGTCGTTGTCAGGACTGGGATGATAAACTCACTGCTATAATTGAGTCCGGCGACGGTAAGTAATGTTTACTTCCCGTACCCCACGGTCTACATTGGCTTTATTCCTTCTTAGCATCAAAATCGCATCAGCATCTCATCAATATTGTTTCAAGGTTCATGCCATCCTTCCAAAACTAACGCGTTTCTACATTTTACAATATCGACCTCGTGCTCATTTCATCTTTTTCCTCCTTGTACTACATCTAATTGTATCTTTCTTTTGACTGGGATACAGAAGCAATAGATACCTGGAACACATACATCTGGCTTTCGTCCTCTTGGCGGCCTTGTCATGTCAATCTCTCGCAAATCGGACCACGAGTCCAATGCGTCATCCAGGTCCATCACCAGCCAACTACAATTGCCGTGACCGGCATACCCCATTGGAGGATTCGTATAGGTACCTTGACAACAATTTGTCGGGAGAGGAAGTGCCTGCTGTACTCTTTCGCATGAGACTTACCGCATATACCTGGTTGAAACAGCGTGTCTCTGATCTGTTCGAGCCGAGAAACGGACACTATAGAGCTATGTCCCATCCTCGTTAGTCTCGACTTTTACTCGTCTACTTGAACCAGTGTGCTTACGCGTATGTCACCCGGAGTGGTTTCCAGTCTGCCTCTCTTAAAGTAAGTGTGGCCTGTTGAATCGAATCAGATTTAATACCACCCGTGTGAGTCATATTTTCCTTCGCGATATTGTGAAGTTGGGGCCAGCTATCACTCCCAGATAGTAGTCTTATGTCCCTTACAACTGGATCCTGAATCGCTCAGAGCATCCGTACTTATCCACGTATTTCTTTAAAAAATTTGAGATGCAAGTGACGAGCACTTCGTAATACGTCGTATGCTCAGGCTGTTGTATGATCAGGTCATCGTCTTCTGCCTTGGCTGCGTCCCGACGACGTGCGGCTCTCCGTCTCTCTCTGCGGACGTGCTCCACATCTTTCTCGACAGACAGTGATGTCGCGGCGTCGTTGGGATCAGGCCAAGTGCCTACTTTTCGTCATCAAGCACTCACTCTTTTGCACAAGACAACATCCTTACTCCCCCGAACACTTGCACGAGCAGAAACTGCTGCTCATCCATCCGAATCACTAGAATTCTGGAATGAAATCTTGACTGTAACCTATGACGATCTCACCCGGACAGGAGAGAAAAATGCCCGAATCGTTAGTACGTCTCCAGGATTCATCGCCAGCACAAGGTGTGACTTGTGTTCGATATTACAGTATATGGCGTCGATAAATGGTCAGGAGCACAGGATGTTGTCACCGCTCTTTTACAAGAGCCTTTCACTTCTGATTCTGAGAATGCTTTAATAAAGACTCGATGGAAAGG
Organism: Hygrophorus pudorinus; assembly: GCA_003314045.1. Classification (NCBI taxonomy): domain Eukaryota; kingdom Fungi; phylum Basidiomycota; class Agaricomycetes; order Agaricales; family Hygrophoraceae; genus Hygrophorus; species Hygrophorus pudorinus. The sequence continues at coordinate 30,903 of QLPF01005087.1, read as the reverse complement.
ACACGACCAGTCGAGTCTCACAATCGAGTTAGTGTCCCCATGTTACAATATTGTTTTGATACTAACTTGAACAGACATGCAGTATCTCTTACAGCTGAGAAAGACACTGTTCGCACCTCATCGGCATTCCTCAGCCAGTTCATCGTGCCAGTTGAACTTGCCGAAATCAGCTCTCCCCCATCTTCAAACTCACCTATTTCGAGTGATGAAAGGGCAATCGCGGCCTTGCGCGAAGCTGATATCTCTGTCATTGTATGCAATCCGCTCACCACACCTCTTACTGGCCTCCTGGCGTCTGCTGTTACTCTCAACAATCCGAACACCGTCCTCGTCTTCACCTCGTCATGCACGACCCAGGTCCATGATTATATCAAATTTCTCGTCCGAAAACAGTTAGATCAGCCGAAAATTATTTTCGCAGATCCCTGGCGTGCTCTTCACGCCTTCGAAGTACTCAGGTCTGACCCCACTTCCCCCCTCGCTGTTCAATGCTTCCAAGACGATTTTACTGGATCTAGGATATCTACGATCACTGACGCCCTCAACAATATATTCGCCCAGGTCGATCACACATCCACCCTGACAAGCCCCAACCCAAGCTCCGCCGCATTTCACACGTACACGGCGTTAGCACGTATCGGCGATGCTCTCGCGACGTGTAGCAAATCACTTCAACGTGCTGAGCGGGAGATTGATACTGTATGCGCGGGCGTGAGCAGTTTGAGGAGCCAGGTCGAAGAAGCGAAGATGAAAGTGTATGGCGAGGTCTTGGGTGTTTCTGTAAGCGCTTCAAAGAGGTTTGAAGATATGGATGAAGTAGGAAAAGCCGTGAGTGATGCTGAGAAGAAAATAGGAGCCGTTTTGGATTGGCTGACATGGTGGAGGATTCTGTGGCGGCTTGACGAGATTGGAATCATTATGGGAGATACAGTTGATAGGGCTTGGTGTCAAGGTTTGGAGAAGAAGGTGGGTCTGCAACCAATCAAGACGTGCTTTACACGCTAATCTCGATTTTTTTTTTCCCCAGCTAATTCTGCACACTGGCCGACTCATTGCTCTCCAGCAGACCTTTACGTCATCCACGTTTGCTCTCTTCTCCTCTCGCCAGCCCACCTCACCATTTTCTTCCCCTCTACTCCTCAATTCCCTTCGCCAACTATCTTCCTCACCCTCTTACCCTTTAACTCCTTCAGCCCTCACAATTCCTCTCCAGACCCGTCGTACTCAACTAAAATACCCCATCACGCGCCTACACCTTGCCGGTCAGAAGGCCGCCTTGGGCATGGGAGGTGGAGTTGCTGCTGGGATAGGAATGGGGTGGGTTGGGTCGATGGGCTGGCTAACCAGTTCGGCGGAAGGGATTCTGGGGATGGAGGCTGGGACAGCGGTTGCTGTAGGGATGTTGAGTACACTATTGAGTGTGAGATGGGCGATAGGGAAGTGGGATAGGGCAAAAAGAAAGTGGATAGAGGATTGGCGGAGAGTGGGGGACGGACTTGGGCGAGATTTACAAGTAAGTCTGGTATTACGTCCCCACTGTCATATTCATTTTGTGTTCTGCATAGACAACACTCGATCGGACTATGCAGGATAATGTGGTCGTTGTGGCCGAGCGTGCATGTTTGGGGCTAGAGGATTGGGCGATTAAGCGCAGGGAGGAGGTCGAGGAGGTCAAGGAGGAACTGCTCAAGCTGCAGGATGGTGTAAATGTGGTACAGGACCGCATGCGGAGATGACTCTCAAAAAGTAGATCTGCCATATTGCCCAAACAATACCTCCGATGGGTTGACTATTATTACATATACAAATGTTTCGTGATATGCTATGGTCCGGTAACGTATATCTTTGGTGGAGGTGGTCGCGGATGCCGAGGTCCAGCGTCCTCCTCCTCATCGCTATCTCCAAGCCCGAACAGCTCTTCTCGTTCGTCCCACACATTCGCAAGTCTAGTTGCAGTATCGGGCTTAGGTCGACTTGTTGATTTATTTATACGGGATTGCGTGTTGTGATTGTGTGTCGTCGGGAGGAGCTGCGTGGATGCGTCATCAGCCGTGTCGTCCTCAGAGTCGGAAAATGTGGCTGCGAGAGGGGTGTAGAGCCGTGCAATCTATTGGGGGGTCAATAGGTAGGAATCATGGGGTGAGCGGGGAGAGACGTTTACTTCTCGTCTGTAGCGGTAATATCGCTCGAGATGATATGAGGTACAGAGACCTATAGACGAGCCGAGGAGGTTGGCCTGAAGGCAAAGTTAACGGAAAGGGCAAGCAACTAGGGGGAGTGACGCACTACAACGTCGCCAAACTGAAATTCTTTATACTGAGGAGAAATTTTGGTAAGGGAAGATAACCAAGACATTGTAGAATGAAGCGCAACTGGTAGCATGGACTGAACAAACTCGCTGACTAGGCCACCGAAAAAGAAGCATATTACTGCAGTGAAGATCAGACCTGAATGGCGCCAGAACCATATTCGTCGTGCATCTCTGTGCAAATACAGAAGATAAAAGTTAACATCTCACTCACAAGATCATTGAACCTAGCCAGCAGCTTACTCTTCCACGTCGAATATAAAATAAAATACACCTGTGGCTATGGTGAAGCACAGAAAATGTAGGAGCTTGTCATTGAGCGGCAGAGATCTTGAGAAATTTGTGAAGCCCAGGAATGCGAGCAGCGCCATTATAAGACATGTGAAGACCAGGAACCACTAAAAAGTACATTGAGCACAAGACACTGGGGTGATGCTGGTGGTAAGTACTGAACTGGTCGTAACCTGAGGGGTAAATCGTATCTTGGTAATCGGAACCGGTAAGATTTCATGACGGCCTTGAACGCTTTTCGGGAGAGTTTTCTACCATATTTAACGGGTGAATACGATGAAGATGGGGTGGGCATTGATGGCGAAGACCAGGGCGCAGGCGACGAGCGTATTGCGCACTGACAAGCTTTTCACACTCAGCCTCGCTGATAGGGAACAAGGTAGTACTGATCACTGGTGCTGCGTCTGGTGCGTCCGGTGGTCTACGTTGTTGCATATATTGAATTGGAAGGCTCTTCCAGGTACTGCGGTAGACCTGTCTGAAGCTCGTCTTGGCCGCAAGACGTAGTAAAGAGTGTTTCCGGCTATGTTCTGCTCCTAACCGTCGCAGGTGACGATCAGGCTTGGCAGGCTTTTGGGCAGTGACAGACGGAACCGTATAAGCCTTTTCAAATAGTTTTTGTTCCACCCGTCAATATTTTCAGGTCGCCCCCGACCTCCTTTCTAATGTAAGAGCTCACCGTTACCTTTCAATTATTAATAAACAATTCAGTCTTAATCTACACAGAACGCAGGAACCAGTTCCAACCTATTGAAGAGCTATATCTCTCTCTCTACTTCCCAGACTGTCATCAACGTCGGACCCTTTCTCTGCACTTGCGAAGCGTTTAAGGTCTTCAAGAAACAGTCTCCTCCAGGGTGTCCTCTTTGTTCTCCGAAAGCATCGTTAGGGCTCAACCAGATTTCATACTTGTCCATCATACTTGATCGTACCGGCCGGATAATTAACAACGGATGGTTGTCCGCACGTGTTCACTCTTCGCCTTACTGCTCCAAACACGCCATTTTCGGTCTCACGAAATGTACCACGGGATCTTATACACAGATCGACATTGGTGAAGTAAAACATTTCCGAAGTCGGATTTGACTCCAACATGTGGAAAAATCAGGAAAGACATGGCCAGTCGGTGAACCTGACGGACGCATGTCCGACCCCGAGCATGTAGCGAATGTTATTGTTCATTCGCTGGGTTGCGGCCCCAATGACGTGACAATACTTGAAATGAATATTATGTGAGTCCGGATCAGTAATATTGTGAGTGTTGACGTGGACCCATATTCTATATAACAGGCAACCCGGGCGCCATTCGTTGGTAGGGGCTGAAGTAGTTCAAAATTTCGAATATGTAGTCGATTGAAATAAGACAAGCTAAGATCTCCTGTTCCATTTGATGCCATCCACAGCGGAAATCATCTCCAGACTTTCTTCCTTCACAACTTGTGAAATTTCCGACGCACTTATCAAACTTGATCTACCCCATGGCGGTCATATCCCAGATATCCACATGGTTTCACCTTCATCACCCTTAAGCTTCGAGACAAAAATTTGTGGTCCAGCTTACACTGTTCAAATGGTACTTGCATCGAACGAATCCCCTAAATTATCTGCCCACTTCGTTGACACCGCGCCGGAGGGATCCATCATCGTCATTGACGCCCCTACACGTTCAGTTCGTTTCCCGGGTCTGTTCTACTACCGTTCATGTTTTCTTTGTTTGTAGAAGTGAGAAACGCTGTCTGGGGAGGTCTCATGACAGCAGGTGCCCAAGCGCGGTCTGCTATTGGCGTGATCATCTCTGGCCGTTGCAGAGACCTCGCAGAACACCGCAGAACCCATTTTCCTGTCTTTGCGCGGGGTCATAGCACTCTGGGTCAATCACCCTTCACCCGCCCCTCTGCAGTCAACGTACCTCTCTTTATTAGCCCAAGGGACGACCTAGGAGAGGGCGGATTTCCAGCTGTTAAAGTTGAGCCGGGTGATTGGATGATTGCGGATGAAGATGGAGTGGTTTGTATACCCCGTGAGCTTGGATGGAGAGTTGTCGAATTGGCGTCCAAGGGAAAGGAAGTAGATAACAAATGTATGGAGGATATCAAAGCGGGACGGGGAGTTCAGGCGTCTTTCAAGAAACACAGAGGGCTATAAAAAATGCGTGGAAACATGACGGCAAAACAATGTATTATAGATATAAGAATACAATTCGAGGCTGAATGCGTGAATATATATCAATACAGATCTTCAATCAACTGTACTCGCCGTATCATACCTTCTTCGTCTTCCCAGCACTCGTGATCTTGCCCTTATCCTTCCCCCACTGAAATCTGCTTGGAGGCTTCATCAGACCCCCTGCCTCGGTCTGGGCCTCTCGAATCGCCCCTCTACTCAGACAGAAATCGATGTGGGCGTTCAAACCCGTGTTGTCCGTTTGCAAAGTTTTGCCACACACAGGACACGAATGTGTCTCCGTTGGAACCGAGTTGATCGCCTCAGGTTCCCTGTCGGATATCTGAGTGGAAAGCGGTTTTTGTGCCGACGATGTACTTTGTGGATTTGTACGGGAGACAAGGGAACGACTCTCCACGGGTAATTTTTGGGGTGCAGACACTGGTCGTGGTCTAGAACGTCCCTCACGCCGCCTGTCCAAGTCCGGCTCGACCAACTCTGAGCCCTCAAGACTCAGGTCAACGTCAGCTTCATCGTGTTCATGAAATCCAGGCATAACTTCGTCGCAATCATCGTGGTGTTGATCAGGTTGCGGTAAAACAGTTTCGGCCATCGAGTCGTGGTTGTCGTGCTCTAGCCTCCATTTCTTGCGGGGAGAGCCTGTATCCAAGGGCTCGAAGAACTAGATATTATCAACATGTGAACCATACGTGTGGTAGGAAGGCGGCAAACGAGCTCACCCGTTTGATACCTCCCATCTCGGAAGACAAAGGTCCCTCCAGATCCATCAGCTTCGTCACTCTTAACCCAATAAGCCTGATTTTGAGTGGGAATTCGGGCAAGAGAAGCTCTTTGCCCGTCTACAGATTTTTTTGGTAAGTCGCGAGGATATCATGCTGAGAACATCTGACTACACACCGCGTACAAATCTTCCTTTCTCGTTATCCAGCGGTCGAACGACTTGGCTCGAGTAAACACTGAGGTGGAAGGTCAGTAGATAGGCGTGCACTGCCATCCTCATAAACAAACCTTGATAGGTGTCTAGTTTAAATTTGAGTGTCACCGTTCGACCAGTCCAGCCATTCTGCTTCATGTCATTCTCAAGTTCCGAAGCTACCTCGTCGAGTTTCTCCAATATCTTATCTTGGTCTTCAAGGGCACTGAATGTGCTAAAACATAATTGCGACGAGCCCAGGTGAGCATGGTTGAGTGAATAATACAAGCAAACATACCGTTCTGCGCCAATACTCTTCCGCTCCTCCCTCTTCATAGGCTGGACAACATTCGAAGTAATCCCGAGATATGTGCGTAAGAGAAATTTGAGGCCAAAGTGTTTGTCCATCAGGGAAAGCATTGCTCGGTGTGTATAGATATCCCCACACGTCTACGGTACAATGAATATACATATGCGTGTCATAAGTAACGACTGTGCCGTACCTTGATACTGACAGACTCAAGTAATCTCTCGTTCACACGTCCGATCCCAGGAATCTTGCGGATTGACAGATCACGTAGGAAGGAAACAATAGCTTCCCTATTGAAAGGAAGATGAAATTGACCGTTAGGTTTGTTCTGAATGAGACAAGTAGCCTGAGGTTTGACAGAATAATAGTGAGTCTCAAAGAAATATTACTTGATCTGAGCATATCTGCGTGAATGAAGAGTTAGCCGACAACACGGTAGATAGCTCACGAAGTACCTTTGCAAGCATCTGTTTCACAGAGGATCCATCAGTTACGGGAACATGGACGAGTGGCCGAAAAAATCAGAACACACCTTAGTCGGAGCAATGCCGGCACTTACTGTCAACTTTGTTTCTACTTGGACTTTACTGCGCATCTCCTGCACACACAGATCTGCGCTCAGTCCATGCTCATTGCAATACGCAGTAATACTGGGTCAGGGTTGAGGTCGACAAGAATTTTGAAGCCTACTGCAGGAAAAACTTACTTCAAGTATCCCTCGTCGCAACCAGCCGGGCACATACTATTTACTCCGTCAGCTTCTTGTTTTCAAGTAAATATGAACAAACATACTTTGGGTCATACCGTTCGAAGATAGAGAAGACTTTTTCTGACATCTCATGGTACCGCGATCCATTTATTCTAACAAATATAAGATCAGGACACAGTTTCTTGGCTATGAAACCTGCCCACACAAGCCATGTCAAACAAGATACGATGGATTGAACATAAGACGACCTGCCTGGCATTCCAGAACGCACACCATATTTACGAGCCTCGTAAGATGCTGTTGAAAGGACACCATGTCCGACCTTATCGTTCTCAGGAAAATCGTGAAGTGCACAGGAGCAAACAACTTACACCAAATGGCTTTCCTTCGAGCTCAGGATTGTACAAGAGTTCGACATTGGCGAAAAAGGCATCCATATCGACATGCACTATGATTTGGCTCAAGTCCCGCTGAGACTCCAGCTCCGCGAGCTTTTTGGTTCAGGGGAAATTGGTTTGTTCCGATGGCTCAAGAGGCATAGACAAAGGCAGCTTACGATAATGTCGACCGAGGTTTCAATTTTGTCTGTGGCATTGATCGAAAAATCAGTCACTGGCAAACCGATAACAATGATAGCACACGCACGAATATCAACATTTTTCAGGACTTCATCACGATGCTTCAGTATGCGGGCAATCCGTTCGGTTAGGTCCTTATCTTTTTTCTTCTCGTTCTAAGGATGCTGCTTGTCTTGAATCTGTGGTAGATTTATCACACCGAGAGAAACATGCCTCGTAGAATTTAGAGCCCTTGCTGGCCTCAGCAATGATGCGGTTGATTTCGGTTTGATCTTTAGCAAGACTGGCAATTCAAGACATGGTCGTCAGATTCATGGTCCGAGGCCAATGGCACTTCCGCCAACTAACCCTGCTTTGTTGGTAGATGGTCCTGCAAGACGTATAACAAGACTTGCGGTGTCTTGAGATACTTTGGGCGCGCTGGTGTCCGAATTCATCAACTTCCGGCGCGGAAAATATGTACACTGGCAGCTGTCACCCTGGCCAGAGGAAAGATCAGCCAAGTCACGTGTTAACCACAGCCTCATAATATGCAAGAAATTTGTTCTAGAGGAAAACGATAATTAATGAAAACAACAGGCCTGGTCTCCAACAGATAAATCATCCAAGAGCCTACTGGCTCCTCGTAATTGTGAGGCAGGCAGAGGCTGTATCCCATAACTGACTGTCTGCCTCGCTCATCGATACTGCACCTGCATCGAGATCTCCGCAATTGTCCAACAAGATCTGTGGCGGCCCCTGTTCGAGGGCTCCCATGGGCGTGAAAATGGAGGAGATAAAGAGCTTCAAAAAGCCGGAATCAAAGACAACGTGATCAGGCAGGGAGAACGACAGGGCCTCGGATCCAAGCACTCCAGAGCCGATCGCTAGGTGGCCATGTTTCTGAAGAGGGGGTTTCGGTAAAGAGGGATCTGGTTGATAGATCATGGTGACGCGGTAGCCATTAGGATCCATATAGGCCAGGCATGGCCACAGGTCGATGTCGGAGTCATTGTGCAAATCAACCGTATAAATGGCCCCTTTCTCGTATGCAATTTTTGCTTTTCCATCCTGGACCAAATTACCTCCGACCTTTGACCACGTACGTGGGTCAAGGCGGAATATCTCCATAGTAACAAGATTTTGCAGTGGGTTCGCAGGGTTCCTTCGATGTAGATGAAGGTGAAAGCGAGCGGCATCGTCGACCACATCCAATGCTCCTTTGTTCATTCGGAGCCGAATGATAGGATGACAATTGGCTGCAATGTCTTCGTCGTGTCTCTTCACCACAATACTGCTGCAACCCACACCGACAGACACGTCTGCTTGCTCGGCACGTTTAACGCGGAGAATGTTCAGTCCACCTTCCGATGGCTCCCCGTCCAAATTAGAAGGAATTTTTCGGCGAAGTTTCCACCTTCGAAAGATTGAAGTAAAACCCTTTTTCAAGTAGACACGAAAAGGAGTACGATTATTCCAACGGGTGATCTGCGCCCAGCACCCTGTCGGAACGAATTGACCTTTAGACTTGCATTCGGCAAGAGACCAGGTAGGGTGTATTTCCAGAACACGTACGCAAGCCAGAGATGGGTTAAGCGACGCGCGGTAGTTATGACCGTGCAAGCTAAATTCGGTTCCCTCAACGATTCCGTGAATAGCTCCCATTCCGACGCGAAACTTTTCGTCGTCGATGGCAACGGGGACGTAACGAGCGTCAGGGATGAAGGGGACGCCATCGAATACGATGCGATTTTTGTTTCGTCCCAGGCACAGCGGGCGTTGGTTTTCACCTATCAAAGAATCTAGCCGGTCCATGAAGTGAGAGCCCGAGGTCCGGTGAAGAGCCAATGTCTCTGCTGCCTGAAGCAAAGCGCTAGTAAACTTTCCGCCGTCTTTGCCCTCCATCGCCTTTTGGCCTGGCTGACAAGCAATGAACAGCGTATGGGTAGCTGAATCCGGTTGGTAAAATCCACCTCGCGCCTCATTCGTCTGCCCTACAGCCCCACTCCAGAGACCCAAGTATAGGTCGTCCGGTGACGCCTTCGACGTGGGCGTCCAACGAGTATACTGTCTGTCACGAATATTCATGCGACATCTAGGAGGCGAAAAGCAGCAGTCAAGCATGACAGTGATATTATCTCCTTTGGCCCTGCACAGCTCGCCAACAAGCGCGTGCATGGAGCGATCGGATATTCCGGCTACTCTGCCCTCCCGACCTTTTGTATCATGGTCATGTGGGCATAAAACTTCCACCTTCCCAGAATTCTTCTGGCACCAGTCTCCAGGAGCGATTAAGGAGCTCCCATGACCGGCAAAATAAACGAGTACGGCGTCTCCTCGTTCGATAGATGGATTGTTCACTAGATGGCTCATGAAATGGTCCTCGATGTTTTGTTTCGTGGCTTCACTGTCCAGCAGCAAACGTATTTGGTCTCGGGGGACATTGAGGTCATGGGTCAGCCAACGCTTGATGCTTTTGGCATCATCGACGCAAGAGAGGAGATTCCAGATGCTCCCTGACTTGTAATTATCGATTCCAATGATTAGTGCAAAGACGCGTACCGCCATCTGTAATTTTGAGCGTTAGATAGGGATGAACACCGGCTTAGATTTACAACAGTGTAAGAGTCTGTGGCCATATTTATGTCGGTGCTCAGGCTGCTGCGATTCGTAGTGCGTGTACCACATGTGCGTAGTTCATGAGAAAGATATCCGCGAGGTCGATATTCAATGATGCTCCTGGAGTGAAATACCTCGGAATGCACCACTGCAGAACTTGTGTGAGCTATTAACGCGAATAGGATAGTGTGCAGTGGCATTACTGAAGTGTTTCAGTGTATTTTCATGCTTCAACATAATTGTGGCCTGCACGGGGGCTGACGGAATATGAAGTTCTGGCAAACGTGAGTTGGCAGCATGTCCGAGTCTGAGTCTGCCAGTGTTCAGACGTCCCAGAGCAACACGACCAAACAAGCCCTTGGGTTATACCCTGACGGCCATGAACTTCATCTGTCAACAATGTAAAGAACCCTTACAGGTATTCAAATCTGGCAAATCCAATAGTCCATTTAATTTACCGCTCAACCTAGCTAGATGTATCACTTGTTGATCTGGCGCCATCTGCCTACGACATGATTGTAGCTTCTCTGCCACCTGCACCGTCGGCACACCCATCTGAGGCTGAGCAGTTGGAAAACCTGCCAGCGGCGCCATCAGTTAAATCTGCGTGGCAACGCTCCAAAAACTCTGGCTCCCCAAAGACATCCTCCTTGTCACCACATGCCCAAGGAAAGCAGCCTCAACGAGTAACACCACTTCCAAATGAATCATTTGTGCTTCTGCAAGATAGCGTCATACACCACATTCCAACGCTTATGCCGTCACCTCCCCGATCCAAGAAACTGTCCGCAAAGGCGCGAAGCACTTCGGCAAAACCTGCCATTCAACCAGTTACCCATGCAGAACCGGACCATCCTAACCCTTCACCTTTATCTCACCACTTGCGCTCAACTCTTCGTTTATTCAATTTACTTTCCACACGGACTGACATAGACCATCCTCTTTGTGCCGAGTGCACTCAAATATTGCTCACGTCCCTCCAAAGGCAGTTAGACGAGACGAAGAAAGAACGAGACGGTTACATCGCTTTTGAGAAAGAGGTCAGAAAGGAACGAGAGAGGGAGGGACAAGGAATGAGTAAAGAAGAGGCAGAGCGGCAGATCGAAAAATTGAAGGTGGAGGAACGGAAAGCTGTTGAACAGTTAAAGGAGGCTGAGAGAGAGAGAGAGGAACTAGACAAAGAACTCAAGGTTTTGGAGCTGGAAGAAAAGGCTCTGGAGAAAGAGGAACTTGAGTCAGTCGTTTGCTCTTGTCTCACACTGATCCTCATGCAACGCCATAGGTTCTGGCGAGCACATAATGATCACCTTCTTACGGCTGCTCAGCAGGCAGCACAGTTAGCCACTCTCCGAGCTGCTTATACTGCGGACTCGATTACTCTCGAAAAACTGGAGCGGACGAATGTGTACAACGATGCATTTTGTATTGGTCACGACGGAGTGTTCGGGACTATCAATGGACTTCGATTGGGCAGAGTTCCCGGTGTACCGGTACGTCAACTCGGATCCCAATCGGCGTGATAGCTCACCCCAATTCCAGGTCGAATGGGCAGAGATTAACGCCGCGTGGGGGCAAACACTACTGTTGTTGTACACTGTCGCGCGAAAGCTTGATTACACGTTCGATAAGTCAGTTTCCAACTCTGGACGTGCATCCAAATGCTAATACCCAAGTTAGCTATCGTTTAGTTCCCATGGGTTCTTTCTCTCGCATCGAAAAGACTACAGGCGATAAAGCAACTTACGAATTATACGGATCTGGTGACCTCCACTTTGGCCGGTTGCTGCACAACCGACGGTTCGACTTTGCAATGGTGTCATTTCTCGATTGTTTGAAGCACCTCATTGACTACGTCAAGTCATTAGACCCTCACATTGAATTTCCACATCAGTATGTAAGTTCCCGCTCATGTACAGCTAGACTGACTAATACCTCCGCAGGATAATGAAAGATAAGATAGGCGAGGCATCTGTTAAGCTTCAGTTCAGTCAGGAGGAAGTTTGGACCAGGTCTCTTCGTCACGTCCTCCTGGCACTGAAGATTTTACTCAAGTGGGCAACGAATGGTAGCAATGGTTGACACGTACTGCGAATTACTATAGGCAGCTCCCGGGCCTGCGTACATCTCACGTGCCACAGCCTGAGATTTCTAATAAAATACGAGTCGCTAACTTGAACTGGTCAGCCTGTGTCACAGGCCTGTCTGTCTCCCACTGGACTTTAATTTCATCAGATATCCGTTGAAGTGATCCCTACCATGGGACTGTTATACCTGGGAACACCCCTCTCCTGGGAGGAGGCCAAGAAATACGCAGATCACGTCAGACATCATGGAATAACCCAGTTTTTGCATACCTGGGATCGTTTGAAGAACAGACAGGGTGATGAATTACTTTGGGGAGACGAAGTATTATTTCGTCTACATTCAGTTTGTTTCACGCATGCTTAAGATATCCAGGTCGAGTATATGGTCGTTGCTCTTGACCACGTTGAAAAGCAAGCAAAACTATCTTTACGACAGACGGAGATTCTGGCAAAGCTCAATGCCATCGTGAGCGACATTTGCGCAGATGGCCCCGACTCGTAAGTTCAGTCATTTCCATAAGATCCAGGTGTCGCCAACATTTTTTAGGGTTTCCGTTCCCACTTTCCATCCAGAGTATGGGAGGTACATGCTGGAATCGACGCCAGGATCCCCGTATACTGGTTCCATTACCGATCTCTTGTCCGTGGAGAGCAACATGCGGTATAGGTCAGTAGTGGACGGTGTCGTGATACAGAGTGTGATCTAAGCAAGTTATTCATACCAAGACGCAACCTTGCTCGCACGCATCTGAAACCTAATGAAGTCCCTATCACCTTCACATCTTTTCCTCGTCTGGGTGCACCAGGAGCATTCACGGAACCTTACTTTGATCCGTTGAACGCGGTATCCAGTCATAGCTTGTTCTTACCGGAAGAAATCACGAATCCCCACGCACGCTTCCCGTTGGTGTTGCCTATTTTCCGGAATTTATTTGTTGATGATTAACTTGCGCAGAACTCTCACTGCTAATATCCGGCGGAGACGAGGATCGAAAGTAGCAATCAACCTACCGGTCTTCATTGATGAAAAGACTCTTCGTCCTTTTGTCGATCCTACCATTCCATGGGAGCGTTCGATTTATCCCGAGGATTCGGGTTTGTCATGGTTATGTCACCGTTTGACCTTATATATTAACTGTCTCCGCCTGGCTCAGAGGCCAAAAACGGTGCCGCGCTCGTCGATCACATTTACTTGGATGCAATGGGATTCGGAATGGGCTGTTGCTGTCTTCAATTGACGTTTCAGGCGTGTAACGTAGCGGAGGCAAGACGAATGTACGATGGCTTGATTCCCATGGGCCCGATCTTGGTCCGTGCATTTCAAACACTTACTGTCAAGTCTCCCACGTTGACAAGATAGCTTAGTTGGCATTGACTGCTGCTAGTCCCATTTGGCGTGGCTACCTCGCTGATGTTGACTGCCGCTGGAACGTCATTGCAGGAAGCGTTGACGATCGCACAGAAGAAGAACGCGGACTCAAGGTAAACATCACTTGACCTGCAGGTCCAAGACATTCGGCGACTTGACGTATCGTCACAGCCCCTGAAGGAAACCCGTTTTAGAATTTCAAAGTCCCGATATGATAGCGTGGATCAATACATCTCTACCGACTGGATAAACCGCTCAGAATATAACGATAACCCTTTGCCCTATGACGAAAATATATACGATCGTCTTCGCGAACATGGTGCGCAGCCAGTTCATGCAAATGCCCTCCAGACTGATTGAACATTCAAGGTATTGATGATTTATTATCCAAACACATCTCCCATCTATTTATCCGAGATCCCCTCGTCGTTTTTTCTGAGACAATCGACCAAGACGATGCAACGAGTACTGATCATTTTGAGGTTCGTCTCAGTACCTTATCATATCACTGTATCTCACAGCTCTCTGTTCAGAATATTCAATCTACAAACTGGCAGACGCTGCGATTCAAGCCTCCTCCGCCGAATTCATCGATTGGCTGGCGGGTTGAGTTTCGTAGCATGGAGGTACAGATGTCAGATTTCGAAAATGCTGCTTTTGCCCTGTTTATCGTCCTTCTATCTCGTGCCATTTTAAGCTTCAATCTCAACCTTTACATTCCCATATCCAAGGTAACTCAACTCTTCCTGGGATCTGTCTATGCAGCCAAAATTACTTGTTGCAGGTCGACGAAAACATGGGAAGAGCCCAACAGAGAGATGCGTCTGTTTCTGGAAGGTTTTACTTCAGAAAAGACGTTTTCCCTCTTCCAAGTCAGCGCACGCCTGCTTCCAGCATTTCTTCGTGTTCGAGCTCTGGTGCCAGTTCGCCTTCCAATGGGCAAAAAGAGAAGAAACTGCGAAACTGTTATCCCTCTCTACCGCTGCCAGAGAATGGAGTTCATCATGGTCGCGTAGATGATGAATACGAAGAAATGAGCATGAACGAAATCATGAACGGAAAGGTGTGTTTCCAACGTAGCAAGGGACCCGACCAGAGTTTCATGTCTTTTCAAAGGGTAATGGCTTTCCTGGTCTGCTGAGTCTCGTGTACGCATTCTTGGATACGCTGGACGTGACAGACGGACAAAGGCAGAAAATAGATAGATACTTAGACCTCATCAGACGCAGATCAGATGGTAAGATTTCAGTGCCTGCAGGCTTCCCCGAGTCTTACCATGATGATCACAGGATCACTTCAAACGCCTGCGACATGGATTCGCAACTTCGTACGCTCTCATCCAGCGTACAAGTTCGATTCTGTGGTCAGTGAAGAGATTAATTACGATCTAATGATAGCTGTAGAGGAACTGTGAGTGTTTTATCGTGCAGGGATCACAAGGTATTGACAGTGTCCCCAGTGAACGCGGCGTACGAAAGGCCGAGGAACTCCTACCGAAAGACTACACGGGAGGTGATGCGGACCAAGGTTCCATTTGAATGTGACGAATTGCACAAGAGCTGCCACCTCTCCAGATATTCAGATACCATGTAGGACTAGATGTTTATTTATTTTTTATCCTACGTCCCGGCATTTCCCGAACCAAACGCCGAAAACGCACGGCGGTTCACAAAGAAACAGCTGCTCACTAGCAATGTCTTCACTTCGCCTCCTTTCGTCCGTTGCCAGACGCGCACCGTCAACGTTCGCGCTGGCCAAACGCGGTTACGCTGAGGCCACCGACAAAATCAAGCTTTCCTTGGTTCTTCCCCACCAAGTTGGTATCCCGCTAACACCCCATCCCTGCAAGAACTGAAATATTTCTGGAGGCTCTTTTCACTTCCACAGATGTCGTTCAAGTAAATATTGCCGCTGCAACAGGTGATATGGGCATTTTAGCGAACCATGTTCCATCCATCGAACCACTGCGTCCCGGAGTGGTCGAGGTTCTCGAGGCTACTGGTGGATCTAAGAAGTGGTTTGGTGAGCAGTCTTTTCGCCAGCCGTTCTTTCAACTTGATCAATCATGTATAGTTTCGGGTGGATTCGCCACGGTACATCCCAACAACAAACTTACAATTAACGCTGTGGAGGCTGCACCACTTGAAGATTTTTCCTCAGAGGCAGGCTTTCCTTTTACATACACAAGGCAACAACGCATATTCATGTATGAGAACTCAGGCAATTCGCGCTAATCTTCAAGAAGCATCGAAGGTTGCCGCAGGAAACGGTTCGGAAGAGGAGAGAATGGAGGCGCGTATAGAAGCAGATGTCTACGAGGCCCTGCAACACGCAGTTACCTCAAAATGATAATCATTTTGTCTTTGCATTGTTATCGGTCTGCGAGACGCTGTGGGTTCCAACCCATAGAGCTTCGTTCAAGTTCGACCGTTATTTAAAATAATAAATAAACGTTGTCGTAACCCTACCGCTAATTAACTCTGGGATACACCAGCAACACTTTCTTTCAACTCCATTCGTTTCTGCTTACCATTTGCTACGAATGAGATTGCCTCAATCATGGCAAGACCGCAGTCTTCTCGACGACGAACCTTTCCTCACTCAATTTAACCTGCGCGCCAATGCACCTCCTCCAAAACGATCGCGTACCCCGGGCCAGGAATCCGACTCATTTTGGGTGAGGCATATTGTGAACGAACTTCGTAAAACGGATGGTGGAGTCAGTGCTCATCCTGAAGCGATCCAACCCTACCTGACGCGAATATGCACTGTATAGGTTCAGGCTGCCGAAACCTGGATAGCTCATACATTTCATGAATTAAGAACCGGCACAAAGTCGCCACGCCCAAAGCCCGGAGTGGGTGCTGACCAGGACGGGCTTGAGATCTTCGTTCGGGTGTTTTGGCTGATTTATGAGGGGAAAGCAGAAGAAGCCTTGCGATTCTTGAACAAGGAGCGCTCCAAAAGAAATTTTGAGTTTTCTTTTATTGTGGCCCATGCCAAACCACTACGAAAAGTCCCTACAGTGCGCGAAAATGATCCTGCCCACACCCCCACAGAACGGAACCATTGTCCAGCGAAACCTTGCGACGCCGAAGCAAGAAAGATGGATGGCGACGACGGTATCTCCGGCGAGCCTACAGCATTGGATGGCCCTCGGAACCAGGTGTCCGACTCGATGCAACCACCCCATCGGCCCATGAAAAGGGGGAAGTCCGTTGCTGATGATACAGACAGGTCAGGCTCGGGGAGGTCCGGGATGGCTGACGAACACACGAAGAAACCGAAACTTGCGACAGAACACTATCGGACAGACGGCGCAGACAAACTCATGCCAAAGATATCCCAACTGCAACCTCGTACAGCTGATGAGACAAGCTACTCGAGAATGGTCGAGCATGAAGAACCCATCAAATCTCACGCACGTCACAGGACCAAGAAACCGACAGAGCAAAACCCCATAGGTGCGATCAGGCGTGTTGTTAAGATGAAAACCGAGAAACCCAAAAAAGCTGAGGAAGAGAAAAAGAGTGGCTTATCACCATTCCAGAAGGCACCCAAAAACCAGAAGCAGGTCTATACAGGGGAAGAAACTCTCAGGGTCCAATCTGTGGCAGCAGGTGCCAGGACAGGAGAAAAGGATACATCTTTCCTAATGGTTTCGAAGCCTTCACAGAGTCACCCCAAGGGCTTTGGCCTCAAGGGTCAGGATTCACAGGTATCTCATGTCACTCAAAGCCATCTGTCGTCAGGACTGACGTTTGTTAAGGTTCAAAAACGGGGACAGGCTCCTCGAGCCATTTCTACTCGTCCAGCGAAGCGGCCGCGAACGGGCGTCGGTCCAACGTCAGTAGCTGGTCATCCAGCTCAGGTAGTGATGACGAAAGATTTGGGCCTGGCTCTCCCTACCGCTGAAAAAAAACTCCCGCCAGTGGCCAAGGGCTCACCTACAACTATAGACACACATATCAATCCTTCCGTTACATGTCCTATGATGGACTCAATGCCCAATGTCGGCGGTTTTCCACAACCATCCGCAGTCACTGACACACCCATCGTCAGAAACGCACAAATTGATCAGCCGAACCTTTCAGAGGGTCGTACCTCGAAGGTCGAAGACTCCAGCGCGACTACATTCAATGCTTACCGGTCTTCCTTCACGGAACCTTTACCCTGCCTGGAGCACGGGAACAAAATAAATCAGTCTACGCAAGGATCCTTTGCCGGGCCTGAGACGACAGACGAGTCTCGCCACGGTGCGCCCGAGGCGTTGGCAGAGTGGGAGCAATACCACGAGGATATCTTGGTGGAGCCCAATGACGATATTCAAGAACCCGTCGATGGCGATGAGCGCAATGTCGAACACCCTCGACCTTCGACGGATCAGCGACAACAGAACAGACCTCCCTTGCCGAAACCACCACCCATCTGGGCTCAGGTTAGTCTTCTTAGTGTCTATCTCCGTTTTTCATGCTGAGTTTTTCCAGTCACGTCAAGAGCTATGCGAGTCATTCGACTGGTTTAGAAGCTATCAGGGTGGCGTTTATTACGGCAACAATGTCGTCAAAGGGTATTTATTGAGCGCCTTTTCGTCGAGGTAGTACATATATTCGTCTGCGTATGAATCTTACCGACTAAGTTTACAATTTTGTAGCCGTGATATTTTTCATCACGAAGGCAAGCTGATCATCTCTCACGGGTGAGTGTCGGGAATGTGACTCGGGTATGCAAGACTAAATACCAAACTTACTTTTGGCTAGTGGTGGTAAGGCAGAGAGTCTTCATACAAGGCAGGGCCAAACGGAGACACGCCTAGCAACAGACCAGCTTGCACAGGACAAGTCCGTTCGCGCCCTTCTTACAAACTACCGGAGTCGTCGACCTCTAGTATTACTCATCGACGACAGATATACCCTTTTCAAATACGATCTCGTTCCGACGGCCGTCACATATGCCGTTCTAGGCTTCTACTTAATCACGCATGCATGGGGTTCGTGACTCTCAACTACCCTTGAATCAATGTTCATGAGTGACCTTTCAGCTGAATATCAACCCGCTCAGAACGATAGCGGTCAAGTCGTCCGATATAAGTTCGCGTTCCAGTGGTGCCAGGACCAGGGTGACCCTTGGTGGACTACTATGGCCAGTCCTAGTGCAGGTGGGCTTTTAGCGCTTACCTATTTTTTTATTCTGGTATTGAATACATCACAGGAGACAATATAGTCGCTGTGACCCCAATGCGTTTCTCGCCAACGCCAATCCCGCACCCGCGAGACACTCCCTGTATGTGTAATGACTTCATTAATCTGAGCGTTTCACTCACCCGTGCTTCTTGAACCAAGTTAAATCGGAAAGCTTACCATCTTCCGAGTTGAGGTCTGTCTGACCTGTAGCCTAAATCATCTGCTCGGCGACTATTATTAAACCTAATACATACTACAGGCCACTCAAGCCAGGCGAAATCTATTTTCAATGCAGGCGATGTCTGGAAAATTCGCCTGATGTTTATCGACAATCTGGTTGGATGTGTCTCAACGCGGCATGCCCGACATTCTGGAAACAGAGAGACGGAAATGTTCCCGAACTTCGACTCGAATATACTGATGAATTTTTAGCAATATTGCCCATGCCGCCACTTCCAACCGATTGCAGGGACCTGCAACCGCCGCCGCCTGTTGATAGGTCCAACAATGGCATAACAACCGATTACGCGTTCAGTAAAGGTTGGCACTGTAGAAACTGTGGTCGTTTGTCTAGCAGGTGCCTTTCGACTGTTTGGTGCCTTGCCATCTCATCAATCTCACTCATACTAGATTCAAATGGCAGCATTGGGAATGCTCCAATTGTCAAGTGCGTCAGGTACCCAATCCGTCCTCTTGAAATACTGAGCCGATAAGCCAGGCCATTTTCGGTATACCTGGAAGGCTGCGAGAGGCGCGAGAGTTCTGGGGCCAACTTAAGAAATACGAAATCCAGGACAATTTTCTTGCAACCAAGGTGAGCTTGTAAGCAGCGTTATCACGATTGACCATCTGATTTTTTATTGAAAGTCAGGTCAGTGAAAGCAAGTCTGAGGATAGACCGTCAAACGAAGAAGATTATTCATTACAGATATCCGCCGAAAGAAAATTGAAATAAAAAAAGTCGCCAACGGGACTGTAACATGCCAAACGTACACTTTACCTGCAGGGTTCGTCACTTTTATTCCGTCGAATTTAGATGTGATGGAGTTTGACGACCATTACAGCGGTCTGATCCACCACATCAGAGCCGATCCAAGAGCTAACTTGGAAGCAGATGTCATATTCAAAGAGTATCAAGAGCAAGCAGCAGACGGTCGTTTGTCGTTTAGAAGATGGCCGCTCCGCTCAGTAAGCTAATCCCGAATCTAAAGCTATTAGTCGTCGTTGAAATTTTCTTTAGCATAAATGTACATCTTTGAATTTACGTCGCCGATTATCGCTGACCAGGATGTTATCTAGGCCGAGGTTCTCTTCTCACGAACTATTTTTCGCAAAATGGTATGCTTCTTCACAGGCTTTATCTAAACTATCATGTTTACTTTTGCATACAGCCGGTGAACCGTACCAGGTACGATACCGACTCGCTCATTAATTTTTTTTACCGCTCATGCGTCTCAGTATGTGGGAGGAACTGCAAATACCGTGCCCTTTGATGCAGCGCCTAGTGCAGTGGTGAAGGCCCGTAAACTGATCGAAGATCGTGTTCTTGAATGCCTTGGACAAAAGGTACCATTCAATGAAGTTCTTAGTGCTGCGTACATGGAGCGACAAAAGATGGCAGTGAGTCACCTGATGGTCTCGGTCACTTAAACTCTTACTTTTACTTGTGTAGTTTCACAGTGACAGCGAAAAAGGCCTTGGTCCCCTGGTCGCAGGCTTATCGCTTGGATCGGCGGCGCTGATGCATTTTCGTCGCCATGTTCAGTTTGTACCAGAGGACATGCCTCGCAAAGTCGAGTTGACTTTTATCCTGCGTCATGTGAGCTAGTCTCATGTTTTTTTAGGATTATTCTAACAAAAATTAGGGTGATGTTTTGGTTATGGACGGCGAAAGCGTACAGAAATGCTACGAGTAACGTATCGAGGTTCTGCCCCCTGGCAATACCGTGCTGACACTTCTTTTTAGACACACAGTTGCTCCAGTTAATTTTCGCATCGCAGCAACAGCGCGCTGCATTACCCCGTCCTAAAAGCTAGACCGACTAGATATTTTGCCATCATTTATCGACCCTCATCGCTGATGTAAATGTCATATAACTGGTCTTTGAGTTCAGGATTGTCCTTAAGCCTACAGTTGTTCTATCTACCTCCACTGAAGTGAGAATTGGGATTAGGCAACGGGCCTCGCAACGAGGGGGCACGAGAAGAGTCATTCTGAGATGGAGCCGATGGCGCGGGAAGTGTCCAAGGCTGAAAGTAAAAACACTTCATTAGATATTTGCCATTCGCGTTACAGGGAGAACGACCTACAACCCCAGTTTGCTTCTGCTTGGAGTAAAATGCAAGAAGGTCGGCGATTTGGTTTTCTATCCCGTGTCGCTCCCGCTGCAGGCGTTCAACCTCTTGCGTCATAGCCAGAACTTCTCGTGTCAGTTCTTTCTTGAATTGGTCAACGTGTACTGTGAATGGTCTGATCAGATTTTCGGATGAAAGTTTGCTCCCAGTCACTTGCATTGGACGTTGATCGATGTTGCAGACTTCATAGCCTCGACAAATTTCAGCCTCTCCCCCCGGATTTCGTTCGATAGCTCTAGAAAGGCGGTCAGGGAGTGCATTTCAGAACTTCAACCAAACAAACCGGTGGCCAGTGCTCTGAACAGCCCCTCCTGGTCATGACGCTGGCGGTTGATCAAATCCACGACCGATTCCGGCGCTTTTTGAATTCAATCAGCTTCCAGATCTACTATAAGACAGAAGAAGCCCACTGAATATATTTGCGTTCTGATGGTTGATGACAGCGACAAGACTATTCACGGAAGCCTGTAACGTTATTGCATTTTCGTCTCGCTCTTTATCCGCGTTGAGAAGTCGACGAATGTCTGTTAAGAGCGCGCCAGTTTCATCAGCATCAACTCCAAGCGTGGCCGTTGATTTCGGTGTGCATCCTAGCGCATTGCGAAGTTCCTGAACGCCAATTGCTACCGCTTGGATTTGAGAAGTGCCATTGTTGACAAACATCTCCAACCACTACCGTAAATCACGTCAGAGATCAGCATGCACAACAAAGCGTTGTTCGCGGCCCACCGAGTTAAGCTCGTTCAGATACCGCACACTGTCCGCTTGTTGCTGTTCTTGGACGTGACGGTGACCTTCGGTACCCCGTAACAGGGCGAGCATTTCTTTGAACTGTGACTCCAAAGTTCAGTATGATCCCCTACGAGAAACTGGGGAAAGCTAACCTCTTCGGGCACTTGCGTCGGCCCTGTAGGACTCTTCGAAGCAGTCTCGTCGCAATTGCAGCCACCCAGATTGGCCAAACGGCCTTCGTACAAAGCCAGCAACCCATCCAGCTTTGTGTGAACTTGAGACATATCAACAGCCATTGCATCGCCTGACATTTTGCACTGTTGAGAAGAAGACTTCAAATTGTTCATGGCCACCGCCAGAGATTCATTGCCAGTCTGAGTGGCGAGGATTTGAGTGGCTTGGACCTCGCCGAGTTTTCGTAATACTTCGGGCAGGTTCGACTCTAGCTTGAGATGCGTTTCTTCTAACAGTCGCAAAAGTCCAGAGTCATTCACAGTGGCCGCCTCGGCACCTTGACCGCCCGGAAAAGCTTGACCTCTGATGGCCTCGTTGATTCCATGCAAAAGTTTATGCACATCCCGTAACTCGGTTTTCCTTTCCTTCACCTGCTGATCTATGTTTCCCACCCTTTGATCGATAACCTCCAACAGTGGCGCCTGCATTGCGTCGACGACGAGAGCTTTGAGCTGTTCAGGTAGCCCCTGGACATCCTGTTGTAACGACGAAATTCGATTTCTAATATTCGTTGCTTGGTCGTCGTGGCTCGTGTCGTTCTGCAGAATCCCAACTAATGACGCATGGGCAGGCTCATCGGCGACGCTATACTGCGACGATGGCGAGAACAAGTCCGCCGGACTTGCAGTATCAGAAGAAACTTTCCGGGAGTCGCATTCTAAATGTATTGGAAGATGTGCTCGCTTCTCGACATTTGGTCGGTAGGACGCCTTCGTGGGCAAAAGCACGGAATGATCCCCATACGGCGATATCATTTCGCTATAGGAATCGAAGATAGAATCCCCACCATCGGATCGTAAACTCGTCTGATGCTGCAGCCCCAATGGCTCGCATCTTGACGCTTCCGAAGGTCCCACATTCAACCTGGGAAAAACGTCCTTTGAACGAGAAGAGCACGGGGAGGGAAGACCAATGGACGAGGAACTACAGTTAATTCCCTCAATCTGTGCCAGACGTTGTTTGACGACAGAAAGTTGGCCAAGGTTTGCAATGGAGGGGGAACTTGTTGAAGAAGCACGGGAGACTGGCGGACTGGGAGAAAGTGCACTGAGCGAGCCGAGACGATGGGGCAAGTCATAGAGAGATATCCCTTTGGCGTGAGCAGGAAGTGTCGGAGACATGGAGTCGATAGGGGTGGGTGGCAATGAGCGTTCAAGACGATATGGTGAGGGCGGACGGTTGGTCTCTGTGTGTACCGCATCGACAGCGTGTTCCATTTGGCTACAGGTAGCAAAAGAAGTGGAAATTGTTAGCCCGGCGTCCTCGGTAGTGACCATTTTGTCACCGTCAATCTCCTTTCGTTCATGGGAGGGAAGGATTGCGTCCCTAACGAATGGCACAATCAGAACACGCTCTTTCTGGATGGACTGTGTCTTACCATATGGCGCAGACCCACCCAGCGCGTTCGTGAGCAGAAGTTGCCGCAAATTTCTCCGTAGGTCTATCCTCAAACAGCATCTCGAACACCCTCAAGTCATCGGAGTCTCCTTTGCTGGGCAGCAACGCCCTTTCATCAGGAGATATCTGACTCAGCACCACGGATCGTACATCTTCGCACTGAGCCAAGGAGATGTCATAATAGAAGGGATTTCCTTGAGTGGTAAGCCATGTGATGAGGATGCGGTCACGCTGTAAAGTTGCTGTGCAGGTGGTCCATACCGGCAGTGTGGAAGGGGACGTAGATACCCGTGAGAGGTACAGCAGAGAGCCAGTCATATATGGCGCTTGAGAAATGGCCTTTTTCAATTCATCCCGAGGTAAAACGGTGGGGACGTTCGATGTGGATTGCGATGATAATAGTGGTAAAGGAGTCGAGTTACCACCTCCAAAGGAAATCCCCGGGGATCCATTCGTCTTGTCCTTGATGACAGCATTGCCTTTTCTGAAAACCGAGAAAAGATTGCGAAAAGATTGGCGGATTGGCGACTTGTCCTTGTTGATGACAGGAAGCGGGTATGTGATCTTCCTTGGACGGTCCGGAGGCTGCGAGGAGCGCCCAACGGCAGTACGAAAAGGCGGCCGGATAGCACGAGGGCGTTCTGAACTGGACATTGATTCATACCGAGTAATTAACGCTTTAGCAGACCGTTGGTGCTGCAGACCGCCACTAGCCTTCCTTACGTCCATAATCCTTGGTCCTTTCATAGCTGAATTGAATTGCCGTCCATTGAGGTTAACGTCGTTCACTGTGGTTCTGGGCGCCGTCTTGTCAGCCGCAGCCTCAGAGTCATCCATCAGATGAGAGAAATGAGGAAATAAATCGGACGGGTCGTCGCCTGTGAGGGACATGTCACGGTTGAGAAAACTCATGTCAAGTGTCGTTCATGTATGCAGGCAAGGAGGTAGGTCACAGCGTCGGTCATAACTAAAATATTGTCAGTGATGTTGAAAATAAACACAACAAATAGACAATTTATCTCACCGCAGCTCTAAATTCGAAACTTCAAGTCGAACTTGAATGTTTGAACCGACCGAAAGTCTAAGAGCCTGAGTTCATAGTAGAACCCCCGGCATCAGTGGGCTCCGTCAAGGAGTCGTGTTGGGCCAGCCGCATCGCGTCGCGCGGGGAGAATGAGACAGCGCCTATGAACACGACCGGGAACGTCGTCGTCGCTGGCACTGGCAGTCGTGCACGACACGTGCCAGTGAGCCAACACTCCCGACGATGCAGGCAACTCTAGACGCGTCTTCCCTTAAACGTGGGCTCTTCCATCATACCTTAACACTCCCGAGACTTACGAGAGTAGCATTCACCAGGGCTCTGACTTGTCTATCCAAATATGGCGACGATTTGGCCATCTACGCGACAATGGACAGTTTATCACTGTCGGCTACGAACTCTTCGATGTCTGCGTATTGCCGATTTAAATGTAGTAGACAGTTCTTTGTCAAGTATAACGTTGGCGGCGTGCCCCAGGCCCTGGAGTCATCCGTGGATCATGTTGACGGAGTGGTGACAGGGCAACTATTGACCAAGGTCTGCCGTTTACTGCTGGCGCAGAGCTGGATGCTTCCTCATATTATCGATACGTGTTAGTCTCTCTTGTCAATACTGAAACACCGCACGGTTGAGAAAACAGTGGACAGATGCGAGCTGTCTATAGTCGAGGGAGCAGTCCATAACCAGAACGAAGAACCCGACGACGATGGAGGTTCTCTTGAAAGCAGGTTGATTGTAAGGCTACATTGCAAGCACGGCGAGTAAGATTACCCACCTCAGTTTTACATGGTCATCTTACTATGACCTTCATAGGTGTTGTCAAAACACACCGCTTACTTCTGATAACTCAGACATCGTTGATGGCTCCTGGCGTCCCCGATGAACCCCACGAATCGCGCCTTAGAATTAGCCCGAAAGCCATTAAAGACATGATCGACCATTTTGCACCCGCAAGGAGCATGAAGAGCGACCCACAGTTGATCTGGCATTTCGGCGAATCTGAAGTGCAAGTGAAAAGTTTAGAGTCGTCCATCGATACAAAAGGTATCAGCCTCTCAATACATCCTCCTTTGATGCTGACCTTTCGCAGGGAAGGCACAACTAGCGACAGAACTGACAATCAGTGCAACCGAGTTTGACGACTACGACGTGCAATCTCCACCTATCACAATCGCCTTCCACCTTCGTGAATTTAACGTGCATCTCATCTCTGTCTCACCAATGATTATTGCTCACTTTCTGTCCTGTCATCGCCTATCGCCTAGGCTACTATAGCGTTCGCTGAATCCATGTCTCTCTACCTCGACCTACGCTTTACAGATCCGGCCGCACCCTTGTTTATCGACGTCGAAGGAGATACCTGTGAAACTCTCTTTGTGATCTCCACCAGTCAGGTCCATAATACCGGCGCATCGAACAACCAACCCCGGTCGGCGCCTCCATTTAACAATAAACGGGTTCGGGAGGACGATTTAGCACATCCAAAAATCAAGAAACCCATGAAAGCGGTCCAACGAACTGACCCCGCTTCTTATGTCCAAGCAGTGAACAACCCTCTGGATACGGCGTCTCGATCACCTTCTCGCGCACCGGGCTCGATGCCCCCTCCGTCGTTTCCACCACCCCCGTCTTCTCAAACGTTTTCACAAGCAGGTCGGAACCACGAACCTCTGTTCCTGCCTGGGTCTTCTCAGCTTTCGGTGTTGGACGAAGAAGCTATCAGACGGTCGGGCTTGGGAATTGAGGATATGGGGCCTGAAGAGCTAGCTGCAATGTTGGAGGACGACGGAGATGAAGTGGGTTTAGATTTCGGATCCCAGGTGCTCAAGGCTGGGTTGGATGAGGATTTTGATATGGCGGGGCAAGGTCAGGATGGTGATAGTGATTTGCACGGACTGGGGGGAAGCGGTAGGGGCCTGATTGATGATACGGAGTTGGCCGCCACGCAAACTGGGAGCATCAATGTTCGTCTGAAGGTGGGTTTATTGGGATAGCAAAGACTTCGGGCTAACATTTTGCTGGCAGACATTCAAGCCCCTTTTCGAAGACTAGACTCGATTCGAATATTCATGGCATGACTTGTTATTTTTACCTTCTACCTCGGTCCTTATACACCTGTTCTGAGTCAACTTGAAATTGGATACATTCAGAACGCTGATGCCACGGTAAAAGCGACACACGAAAACAGACAATTGAAAATCTGGAGAGTATATATAAACACATGTTTACTAACTGATATACATACACATCCCCAATCTATCGTTACCCGAGCGTCCCCTACGACTACCATCGGTAGCGGTGTCATTTTTTGAATGCGGTTCGCACTGGCAATTCTACGACTTCTTTCTGACCCCTTTCCCTTCGAGAACAAGCCTGAGCTCAGGCTCTGAATCAAAGGCCAACTCTATTAACGTACAGTATGTAACGAACATTTTAGACTCAGTGAATATGTATGACTGAAACAGAAAACCTAGAACAAGAAATCGTCGGCATCAACATGATCCAGCCCAACAGGCCACGGATCCATCTCGCTAAAGCTCTCCACCTCGACACGCCCTCGCAGTGACTCGAAGGTGTGGGCATGAGACAACATGTCCCCCGTACCAAGCCTCAACTTACCGATCGGATGCTCTAACTCCATGCGATTGGTCAACATAGCGTTAATCAAGTCCTCGTCTTCAAAACTGAGCAAAAATGTCACGGTGTGCAGTCGTGGCCACGGGAGGTCGACTAGGAGGCACCGCGCGAGTAGCTTGAGCACCATCGGGGCGTATAAGGATGAATTCAGAGACGTAAATGTTGTTATGGTGGGAAATGCATGGAAGATCTTCTTGTACGTAGACTGGGTGAAATCGAAATCGCAGAATGTGAGTGACGTCAGCCGAGGGAACTTTGGTGCAAGCGAGTTCATTTGTGGAGAGTCCCAAAAGTGGTCCAGATCATGATCCAGGGTATCTTTCAGGGTGAGGGACTCGAGGAGTGGGGCTGATATACTCAACAATATACCGCTGTAGACGAGCCCTACAATACCGCATATCCGGAGGGACCGAAGAGCGGGCATGTCCACGTGGCTATTCAAAGGCCACCTATCTGAGCCAATCATGTCTCCGTAGAGAGAGAGATTGGTCAACGTGGGAGATGCTGTGATGATTTCGCGGAATCGAGTGTATTTCATAGGCAGATGCATAGTTTGGTCGAGGTGAAGCGTAGTGGCAGCACCGAGTGGTGGGCGGAAGAAGGATATTGCGTGACCACGTAGCCGTATGAAGGACAATGGGGCACCGCCAGTAAGTATTTGAGGATGAAGACTCTGGTCTTTCATGACCTCCAGGTTGGCAAGCCCATTCACCATGATGGAGATGTGGTCAAGGAGAGGCGCAGCCAAGTCACGCAAACACATCAACTCCTTGTCGTCGTCAGACTCAATGGAAAGCCGTCCCCAGCGTCCAACATGTGATATCAACAAATCGAGCATTTCGCCTCCGTTGGGCGTCCAGACTTGTCCAGACATATCCACTCGCAGTTCAAGCACGCACGTCGTCGATCTCTGCAAATACGTGTCGAGTTCCTCGAGATGACGAAGGGGGGATGTTTTGATAGTCTTCCATAGAAGCGAAGCGCCGATAGCGACATCCCGCCAGTGGCGAGTAACGTGTGAAACAACAACTTCGAATGGCGGAAACTCAGAGTCTAAGCCATCTTCCAGCAACATTTTCTGACCAAGGCTAAATATCATGGCCAGGAGCTCGTCGGGAATAGAAGAGATGGGTGATGTCTGATTCACAAGGCTGCCATGCTGTACACAGGTGCGATTCAGCTCCGAGTTGATCTTTTCTAGCTGATCCAAAAGATCCCTTTTTGTAATTTTTAGATTTTCGATCCGACGCTCAAGCTGTGAACACATAGTCGTGTGACCTGGTCTAGACAGACTACAAAAAAGGTGAATCTGTGCACAAACTGGTGGACAGATTGCTGACCTTTGGGGAGCATCAGCGTGAGTATACACATTGACAGCGATCGTCGCCATCTTGGATCAGTACACGATCTAGGTGATAAAGTTATCGAGCAAGAAAACCCTGCCCCCCAGTGAGAAGTTTATATGGGGGCCAGGCAGAGACGGGTAGTGGTGGGATTCGATTGTCCAACAAACACTGACAGAGTTCTAGCCTAACAAGCCTGGGCGGCGATGACCTTTACACCATCCGAGCCGGATCCGCAACAAGTTGCGATGGACTGCCATAAGCATGTCTGATAAAATAGTTCCCAGGAGCCATACTTGGCAAGCAAATCGGCCCCGGACGTGACGCTTGTGAACCCCAGATGCTGCACATGAAAACATCAGCATAGTGTCGCAAAAAACTGTGGAAAAGACGAAAAACTGTCTGTGCACTTGTGTATGATTTTCCACAGCACCTAGTGGTCGGGTCTGATTCCCGGAGGTATTGGGGATTGGGAGTTGAATGTACTCAGAACTGTTCACTACAAGACGGACCTGACCGTCGATACGCTTTATACACAATATATCGTGGCTTTTCAACATGAAATATTTGAGCTCAGCGGCGATACTTTGCAGATCGACATCAGGTGACTTGGATTATGGGATAAATCTGAGCATGCGCGAGGACATGTACAAATGAAATGGGGTTAATAAACAAAACGGTTAGGAAAACTTGTGATATATCCATCTAATGTAGCCCAACAGCTGGCGATGAAGTCGGTGGTGTCATGTTTTCTGGCACTACACAAATATTAGATCAACATCAACCTCAGTGAATGTCAGCACACGCACTCGGAGGTAGTTGTGGTCTTGTTCCTTCGCTGAATATTCGGGAAAAAAGGACACCCACGCCTTCGAATACGCCCAAAAGGATACCACAGGCTACAGCTGAGCCAAAGGCTGATTTGGGACCACCTGGGTGATAGATGTAAGATATTGGCTTCAATCCGAAAGATTTCGCCAAGGCCATTTTGGGAACCCAGTCTCGAAGCAACGCACGTCAACCATAGCATGTGCACTCACTTCTTGCAGCCAGACATCCGCCAGTCATGAACCCCGAAATAATGGCATTCCATGCATCCTCTTTTTGCCGCCAGCCCTTGACGGCACAGTCGAATGTCGAAAACAGACCACCCCAGACCCCAAAATTTCCACCAATGACAGGTGCCCGGGATTTAATGGATGACACTGCTCCGATAAACCGTTCTCCCTGGACAAATAAAAGAGCGAGAATCGTCCATAGATGCACCTCTTATAGAAGCAAAACAACGTACCCGCGGTGAATTCCTTGCACCTTTTATGCCATACCAGATTCCGCCTCCAACTGCGCCCATAGAAAATGCGCCACCAAAATCATTCAGAATTACCCATGGACTACGTGATTTTGTTCCGGAAGTGAGCTGAATATGTCTGATGTATGCAGGAGCACTGACCATGGGTCCCTGGAGTGATCTGCGTGTGCCATAAATGAGGACGAGTGCGGCTGTCACGGTGGATGCAAAAATTGATTTTCGTTGAGGGTAGGCTGCACGTGACACTCTTTACGCGACTTTTTCAACCAACTCCAATTTACCTCTTGACCAGCAACCACCATGAGCCTTCACCACCCTTCCATTCGTCGATTTTCTCAGGTATATGTCGAAATACCTCCTTCACCCTTGTCTCGAGCGCGTAATGACACCGTAGCAAGCATCCCACACGTGCCACCCACCAGTACCAGCCTAAAAGAGAACTGTCCGTCGGATAACGTCGCTTCAAGCTTGACATCCGTATCTCACAAACGCAAGTTATCTGAACATGATCCATCATTATCCACGGTCGAAGTCATCATCACGAAGAAGTCCAAACAACCAAATAATACCAAGTTAAATGCCCCCGTCAATGTCAGGACATCCGCAGATTTTCCAAATGGGCACACCTACTGCCATCAGTGTGGGAAGAAACGCGATGCCGAAAGTTAACTATAGTTACCCTTGCATTTCACAATGGCTGACGCGTTTCCAGGCGTCATATACTGTACAATCATAGAGTCTCATGGAGCAACAGAACGCCGATGCAAAGCGAGATATTGCGCTCCATGCCTAAAAAATCGGTATGGCGAAAATGCCAGCGATATAAAGGCCACGAGCAGCAGCAAAAATGCAGAAGGTCATGCTCACAACCAGGGATATATATTCGAGTACGTGCATTCACATGGGCACGCGCCTGGGTTATTGACGTTTACAACAGATGCCCAAAATGTCGTGATATATGCAATTGTGCGCGCTGTCGGAAAACAAAAGGCCTCCAGCCGACTGGGTGGGTGTCAGCATCGCTCATTTTGCGCAAGGCTGACCTCGTAACCCAGGAATATGCACCTCGCCTCGCGAAAAGCAGCTGTAGAGGATGCAATTGATGTTGATCCCAACGTGATTCGAATAGTCGACGGCACAAGTCCACAAGCAGCGTTAGCCCCCAAGCTGAAACCTCGGCCCAAAGCTCCTGCTAAACCTCTTCATCTACCGAAATGGACAAGAATACCTACCTCCCTCTCACTCACTGATGCCGAATCACGGATTCTGATTCGCGAATTCGTCATTCGATTCGCTCGGCTCATGGACATAGCCAAGGGACATGTC